>PVIA01006097.1:0-102974 GCA_004024845.1 Tonatia bakeri | reverse complement strand
CCCCTGTTGATAACCCTCCATGTGATCTCCATTTCTGTGGTTCTGTTCCTGTTCTAGTTTGCTTAGTTTCTTTTGGTTTTGTTTTAGGTGTGGTTGTTAATAATTGTGAGTTTGCTGTCATTTTACTATACATGTTTTTTTTAATCTTCTTTTCTTAGATAAGTCCCTTTAACATTTCATTTAATAAGGGCTTGGTGATGATGAACTCCTTTAACTTGACCTTATCTGAGAAGCACTTTATCTGCCCTTCCATTCTAAATGAAAGCTTTGCTGGATAGAGCAGTCTTGGGTGTAGGTCCTTGCCTTTCATGTCTTGGAATACTTCTTTCCAGCCCCTTTTTGCCTGCAAGGTTTCTTTTGAGAAATCAGCTGACATTCTGATGGGAACTTGTCTGTAGGTTACTGTCCCCTTATCTCTTGCTGCTTCTAGAATTCTCTCCTTCATTTTTACCTTGGCTAGTGTAATTATGATGTGCCTTGGTGTGTTCCTTCTTGGGTCCAATTTCTTTGGGACTCTCTGAGCTTCCTGGACTTCCTGGAAGTCTATTTCCTTTGCCAGACTGGGGAAGTTCTCCTTTATTATTTGTTCAAATAACTTTTCCACGTGTTCTTCCCCTTCCCCTTCTGGTACCCCTATAATTCGGATGTTGAAACGTTTAAAGATGTCCTGGAGGTTCCTAAGCTTCTCCTCATTTTTTTGAATTCTTGTTTCTTCATTCTTTTCTGTTTGGTTGTTTCTTTCTTCCTTCCTTCTGGTCCACTCTATTGTTTTGAGTCCCAGTTTCCTTCCCATCACTATTGGTTTCCTGTGCATTTTCTTTCCTTTCTCTTATTGTAGCCTGCATTTGTTCATCTAATTTGTCACCAAAATCAACCAATTCTGTGAGCTTCCTGATCACCAGTGTTTTGAACTGTGCATCTGATAGGTTGGCTATCTCTTGGTCACTTAAAAGGATGGGTTCTGGGGCTTTGGTTTGTTCTTCTTTTTGAGCCATCTCTCTCTCTCTCTCTCTCTTTTTTTTTGGTCTGGTTGTACCTGTTACAGTAGGGGGCGGAGCCTTAGGTATTCACCAGGGCGGGGCACCCCAGTTGCTGGGTTGTGATGTTGTATGTGGGGGTGGGATCGAGAGGGAACAATGATGGTTGCTCCGTTCTTCGTGGGACCTCAGTCCCTTCTGCTGCTTTCCCCAAGCAAACTGGGCCCCTCTGGTGCCAATTCCCATGTGGGTGGGCTTGTGCGCTCCGTGGGACCCTCCAAGGACCTCTCCTGTGAGGCTGGGTGTCTCTCTATGCACCTCAACTCCCACAGGTGTCCTCAATCAGTGTTCCGAGGCTCTATTTCCCAGTGCTGGGATCCTGGGTTGTGTGCAGTGCCTTGCTTTACAATTGCTACCTCACTGGGTCTGCCGGTTGCCACCCCTGGGCTGGGGTCTGCCAGCTGCCACTTGCACACTTGGTCCACCCGCTGTGGTCTTGCATGCCCTTGGATGCCTTACGTGCCTCCGGATGCCATATATGCCTCCAGATGCCATATGCACCTGGTCCCAACTCTCTCTGCTCTCCGCGCTGTGACCCGTGCCTGGCTGCTTGTCTCTGCCCCTCCTACCAGTCTGGATGAATGGGTCTATTTCAACTTCTTGGTTGTCCGACTTCCATTCAGATCAATTTTCTGTCATTTCTGGCTATTATTCTATTTCTAAATTGTTGTTGTCCCTGTCTTGGTTGTGCATGGAGGTATGGTGCATCCACCTATGCCTCCATCTTGGCCGTAAGTCCAGTTGACAGATTTTTAAAACTTAGATTGCTCAGAGTGTATGGAGACCAACCCTGTGGCAGATGCCATCCACCGTGTTGGCGATACAGTGTTGAGTGCAGCACACCAGCGTCCCAGCCCTCAGAGGCTAAGGCGGCTCACTCTCCCACTAGACAGCTTTTAAGATGATCTCTTTATTGCTTTTATTTTTTCATCCCCCTGTTGCAGCAGCATAACAAACTGCCCCAAATTTGGAGACGTGCAACAACAAATGTGTGTTATCATCCGCATGGCCCTGGGGTGGCCGGGCCCCAACAGCAGCTCTCAGGTGGCTTGGATGCATTGCAGTCAGAGGGAGGCTGGGGTCGCAGTCACCTCCCTCATGTCTGGTGGGGAAGGCTGGCCACTGTGTGCGGCTCAGCAGGGTCATTGGGCCGGGCACCCACTAGCATGCTCTCCCTGGGGCTGTCTCCCAGCGGAGCAGCTGGCTGGTAAGGGGCAGCATTCCAAGAGGGAGAATGAGGCAAAATGTCACCTTTTTAAACCTGGCCTCAGAAGTTATTGGTCTCATTTCCACTACATTCTATTTTTTAGAAGTAATCTCTCAGGACAGACACTCACAAGGGGAAGAACACTGGACTCCACCTCTTGATGGAAGGAATATCAAAGAATTTGCCAACAAATCTAAAAACTGTCCCACCTGTTTAGCACCTGATTTGATAATTTGGTCTCAAGGCTCATCTCTGTCTCTATATCTGGAAAACTCACCTCCTTTCTTTTCAAATACTGTTTTTCTGTCATTTCCTAGGTTGTTTGTTTGTTTGTTTGTTTGTTTTGAGAGTGAGAGCGAGGCATTGATTTGTTGTTCCTCTTATGTATGCATTCACCGGTTGCTTCCTGTGTGTGCTCTGACCGGAGAGCAAACCTGCAGTCTTGGCGTACGGGGATGCGCTCTGACCAGCTGAGCGGCCGGCCAGGGCTCCTGTTCCCTTCCTCTGGGACTCCGCGTCGGGCCCGGCGGTCATGTGTGTCTCTCATCGACACGTGTGCATCGAGTATCTTAGCTCCCGTGCTGTGCTCTGTGTTCATTCCTCTGTGCTGAGTTCCAGTTCACTAGTTCTCTTTTCAGTTTTCTCCAGTCTGGAGTTCAGCCAGTGCATTGGTTTTTACTTTATCAATTACATCTTCCCCTGGCTTTTTCTCTCATGTGCCTATTCTTGTTTGGTATCTGCCTGTTTGTGTTTCAACTTTTCTTATTCTTTGTGGAAATTCCTATTATCTCTTTAAGGATCATAAATTTATTGATTGTGCTGTGGTTCACTGTCTCCGTTATTTTCATTCTTCTTGGGTGAATTCACCTCCTGGCTTAGATTGCCTTCATCCTCCCCTCCCTGCCGTCACAGCTCCATGTCCAGCGCCTTCGTGGTCACAGGAGTCTCAAGTCTCCTGTTCTCTCATGCTGCTGGGTGAGTTACTGGGCAATGCGTGTCCCAGCAAACTCCAGACCAGCTTTCACTGTTCTCTTGTACGTAACAGTGTCCCCACCCCCAGTATGCAGAGAGCGCACATTCGGACTCCACATCCGAATGTGTCAGGGGTCTGAGATTTTAATTTCCTGGGGTTGACTCCTCTGCACAGTCCTAGGGTTTCTCTCTGGCCTCATGGGCAGCGCACTCGGCCCCCTTTTCACAGACGGCGGGGTGGGGGGGCGGGCAGGAAGGCTCTGGCTTTATTCGGAGGATCAGCTCCAGCAGCCTGACTTTCGGGGACCCACTGGTCACTCCCACTCGCCCCCACCCCCGTGTGACCACTCTGGGTCCCCGCTCCCTCGGTTCCCATGGCTTGCTGAGACACCACTCCCTCCTAACTGATTTAGCTTTGTTTTCGCTTTGCTTCTGGCATTGGAGATTTTATTGCCTTTCTTTTAAACTTGGCAGTGGATTTCTTTCTCTTTGTTTCTTTTTATGCAGCATTTCTATGCATTCTTAATAGGAGGAGTGCCTGTTTATTTTAGCTGGGGCTGTCGTATGTTGGAAATTTGCGATTGTTCTGGATACAGAGAGTTGCTTCTCCTGTTTGCAGCCCACTTCTCCTCCTCCTCCTTCAGGTACCTGTCCGAGTGGGAGTCTAAACCCCGCCCACCCTCCTCGGGTGGATGGACCACTTCCCCCAGCATATTTTGTACAATTTGGCTTTTCCCTTCTGTTTCTTCCATCAGTTCTCTTCCTTCCACTCTGCCTTTAAGAAAGGTGCCCAGCTCTTCTTTCTGCCAGTGCCCCAAGCACATTCTTTTCACTGTTATGGTTTTAATCTTCTTATTCTTGACTGTGTACTCAGTCCACTGTCCTGAATGAAAGAGCCCAGCTGAGTTTCAGTGCGGTGGAAGCTTTTTGTTTCCCCTCCGTTTTTTTGGTCCTGCATCAGCTTTCTTCCTCATTTCCTACATCTGCTCCTGCCTTGCCCCTAGCAGAGCACCTTAACTCTGTTCTCGAAAACAGAAACTTACAGACAGGCACCCTCTGCCTCCCATCCTCCTTCTCCACCCGGCACGCTCACCTTCCTTACTGCCTGTCCTTGCCTGTTTTCTTTCTCTCCCAGAGCAGAAGTGCCCCCTTCTTACTGTGCTCCACTGACCCCTCGATCCAACACGCTCTGTAGACCCTGTCCTCCCAGCACCACTATCGACCCCTCTGCCCTGGGCAACCAATCCACACACAGTTCCTGCATGTGACATCCAGTTCTGACATTCTTTCCTCGGATTGCATTTCTTCACTGTTGACTGAATATCTTCACTTATGTACCAAGTGCTTCCTCAGAGTCAGCGTGTCTGTCCAAAGCTGGCATCTCTATTTCTCTCTGAAACATCAACTCCTCATGTTTTCTCTATTTCGCTGAGTAGCACCATAATCCGCAAAGTCCCCCAGCCATAGGGCTGGGTGTTTTTTTTTGTTTTTCTGTTGCTTGGTTGGTTGGTTTTACCTCCTTGAATCGTTCTAGACGTACTGGTCAGTGCAGTAGCTGCTGGCTACATACAGCTATACCAACTTGGATTTAAATTGGTGAAAATAGAGTACATTAAAAATTCAGTTCCTTGAGTACAGCCGGCACACGGCCAGTGCTCACCAGCCAGGTGTGACCTGGCGGACAGTGCCGATCTAGGCGCAGCCCGCCGCTTTCGCTCCCAGTCTGCTGTGACTGCACCTCATCATTTCTCACCTGAGCTGTGAGTACCGCTCTCACCGCCCTCCTTGTTCCCCTGCACTCTGCTCCTCTGATCATGTGATCTTTGTAAAGCCCTTTTCTCCCTGGGAGAGTCATTGAGGTATAAACGAGAGAAGCAGAGTTCTGGCATTTTAATGTCATTTCCTCACTTGAACCCCTCAGAGCCTCCCCCACTGCCCTTTTCTTTTATTGCCTATTGAACAAAAACTCAGCCTTCAAGATCGAATCCCAGTGTTTCCTGCTCTGGGGAGGCAGGGGCGAGGCTTCTCTTACACTCGGGCACTCACCGTCGGCACCCCTTCTCAGAGCACCGTCACTCCATGATGCGGGCTGGGCTGTGGGCCCCGAGAGTTAGGAAACTTCCCTCCATGCTCTACCAGGTTTCCGGTGCGTGCGGCAGATTAACTTCCCTTTTGGCATCTGCAAAGGTACTGGCTACACACTAACTTTAGGAGGAATGAAAAAATGGCCTTTCAAATCACATTCTGTGTCGTTGTTGAAGAACTCCAACTGAGAAAGGCTGTGCAGGCTGGTGAATGACTTTCCCACAAGTATCGATTCCTTGCTTGGGAGTAGTTGTGATTTCAGCCTATGCCTGACTCCGAACCACATACTTTGTAGAGAGAAACTTACGGGGTGGGCAAAAGTGGGTTTTCAGTTGTTCATATGGAAAATATAATAATTAATAAGAATAAATAAGAATAAAGTGTGTTTCACTTACTCACAACTGTGAGCCTACTCTTGTCCCACCTGTATTTTCTTTAATAAAATATCTTCCATGAAAGATGGGTAGCCCTGTCTGATGTGGCTCAGTGGGTTGGGTATTGTACCACAAACCAAAGGTTGGCGGTTTGATTCCCAGTCAGGGCTCATGCCTGTGTTGCGGACCAGCTCCCCAGCTGGGGGCGTGCAAGAGGCAACTGATTAATGTTTCTCTCCCTCTCTTTCTCCCGCCTTAAAAATAAGTAAATAAAATCTAAAAAAAAGAAAAAGGTCGATATGTGAGTTAATTAGCTTCAACTTGGTGGCTTAAAACAGCAGAAGTGTATTCTCTCACAGTCCTGGAGCCCACACAACCACACTGCTGGCAGGGCTACGCTCCTGCCTAAGCTCCAGAAGAGAATTCCTTCATGCTTCTTTTAGCTCCGGGTCCTGCTGTTCTTGACTTGTGGCCAAGCTCTGCCTCCATCTCTGCGTGGCCTCCTTCCCCGTGTCCATCTCCAGTCTCCTCTCCTGTTCCTGGTGAGGACCCCAGTCATTAGATTTATGGCCTCCTCTATATTTAAGGCGATTGTGTCTTGAGATCTTTCTTAATTCAATCTACAAAAACCATATTTCAAAATAAAGCCACATTCACAGGCCCCGGGCTTGGAACCTGGGCACATCTCTTGGGGAACACAGCCCAGCCTACGGCAGGCGAGTGCAAAAGTGAGGCTCCGACAGCAGCACATCTTCCCCCCGAGCCTCCCCGAGGCTGAACCAACAAACGGGGCCTTTATTTCCGTGCGTTTATTCATTGAAATTAAGACCCCCTCCCCCCATGGCAAAATCAAAAGGAGAAAGAAAGCTGCTTTTACCCTACCTCTGTCTCTCTTTCTGTCCAGGACAGAATCATTCCATCCCTTCAACTGGATTTTTTTCAGTGCCTAACAATTATCGTTACTAATAAAGCATAGACCAAAATAAGCATGCTGAATATCTTCTAGTTTTCAAAGACATTCTCTGGGTCCAGAGCTTTTCAAAGGGTAAGGGATAGCCCTGGCCACGTGCCTCAGTTGGTTGGAGCACCGTCCCATACACCAGAAAGGTCGTGGGTTCCATTCCTGGCCGGGGTGCGTACCTAGGTTGCCGGTTTGATCCCCAGCCAGACACATGCAGGAGGCAATCAATCGATGTTTCTTTCTCAAAACGATGTTTTTCTCTCTCCCTCCCTTCCTCTCTCTAAAATCAATAAACATACCCTCAGGTGAGAATTTTAAAAAATGAAGGTGGATATTTGGATTTAGAACTTATCCGAAGCATGTGTGCCTGTGCGCACACGTGCTGTGGAAATGGCTGGACGTGGACGTCTCCGTGTAGTGAGAAAGGACATAGGTGTTCTTCCACACTTCTTCCACTGCTTCCATTTTTCAGTGTCATCTAAATTTTCCACACTGAACATGTTTTGCTTTAGTAATTAGAAGAACTCTTTAAAAAATTATGGAAAGTTTTAATGAAGATTTTGTAGATCACCCAGGATCATTTGTATTTATTTAAAAGCAAGATGAGTGGGCCAGTTGGGATTCTAGGAACAGATCGCTGATTGTGTTGCAAATGATTCAGACACTCTTTAGATCTTGGAGTGGTGTTAACGTTGTTCATTATTCAGGACCTCATTAGACTCTCCCAGCAGAAGAAATTGAAATCCGTGGTCTTCACCAGGGAGGTTGCTGGGTGCCAGGAAGCTGGCCTGATGGGGGACATGGGCCCCCCTGGCCCTGCTTCATTGGGAGGATCCGTGCAGTCGCCGTTCTTGGTTCCTAGGGTGCCATTCCACAGTGAGCCCTGCACTCACTCACTGGCAGTACTGTTTGGCTATGGCAGGTGTGGATTTTCTGGTCTTTAAATTTTTTTGAGGTCAGTCCTTTGTCTGGTGTGTTACAAGATCGACACACATTTCCATCGACCCTCAGTCGCTGTAAGAAGCCGCAGCAGAGCATTGGGCACCTTTTAACTGTTCCACTGTTGAATGCAGTTTGCTCTGAGGGGATTTTCCTATTTGGCTTCTAATATGTTGATGAATTATTGAAATTTCAATTACTTTTGGTTCCCAATTTAGCAGGATGGAGACATCCAAGAGACTTAATATGAAAGCTTTCCAGTCGCTTTTAGAGAAGGTTTGTCTGGAGGGGCTTTGGCGCCGGGCTGGCAGGGGTGAGGCTCCGCTCCTCCCGGGTCTGGGACCAAAGTGCCGCGTGGCCTTGGAAGTCCCTTCGGTCAGTGCTGCTCCAGGTGTGGGCCCCCGACTGGGACCACCACCATCTCCCGGGAGCCTGTTAGATATTCAGGTTCCTGGGGTTTGTCCCCATCTACCCAGCATCCCTGAGGCAGGATTCTGTGTTTTTAACAAGTCATGGGGCATTCTGGCACACTTACAAGTTCAGAAGCCCTGCCTTAGATACCCTGGGGCTAGTTCTTCCAGCAGGGCCTGCCACCCATTTGTAAGGGCTCATGAGTGCTGTAGTCGGTTTGCCCTTTAAGCTAGACATTGTAGCCGATGATCAAGGTCATCAGAAAGGCCAATTTCTACCAACCGCCGTCACTTACTTAGAATGCTTTTCCCTTTGTCACTGAACCGTAACCATAGAGAGCAGGATTCAGACATTGAAATTCTGTGCAGGTTAATGTATATTCTACAGGTCATTCAAAGGGTCCTGACTTTCACTGCCACACAAAAGCACTGTTTAGATATTCCTTCCCACTGCCCCAGGGACAATCTCATCTCCAGGTCCCTGGGGAAGAGCTGCGAGTGCCACCCCTGTCTCTGCACTGTAGCCTCGCCTCCTGCCAGTTCAGCCTCTCCCGCCCCACGCATACGAGTGACCTGCGGTTCCTCAAACCTGGGTGTCGCCACAATGTCTGTGCTCTTGTGTGCGCTGTCCTCCCCAGCCCCGTGCCCCACACCGCCCCCAGCAAAGCCGGCCCTCACTTGTCCGACGTAACCCCGTTCGTTCACCTGTAAGACTGCTCGCTACCCCCTTCCTTCCCCTTCCCCCGATCATTTCAGATGGAGACATATTCTTCCCCTTCTCTGCTTCCTGCACCTCTCTGGATAGACACCGATAGCACTCAAGGTGCACTGGGCTGAAATTACTCTGAGCTCCGAGGTTCATGAGAGTGGAGATCTCATCCCGGCCTCTCGATCTGCAGTGCCCAGGACAGCATCAGGCGCGTGAGACTGAATGAATGAACATTTGTTAAAGATGCCATTCCGCCTCTGCTGGAAGCTCCCAGTGCCTTAGATAACATCTTCATGTCATATTTGTGGAAGACCAGTGCTGGCCAGCGGCAGGTCTAATTTAAAATACAGGGACATTTACGTGGACTCAACCAACTTAGCTTTTCAGTGAGGCTGACCTCCTAATGTAAAGCAATGTCCTACCATCCAAGCCTCTGACTGTTTTCTCTTTTACCACAGAAACCACCAGCTGTATCTAAAGGCCTTGTTATTATTTCAGGTGCGAGAGCTTCAAACTCGACTACAGAGCGTGCAGGCCACAGGGCCCTCCAGCCCTGGCCGCCTCACTTCCACCAACCGCCCAGTCAACCCCAGCACCGGGGAGCTGAGCACGAGCAGCAGCAGCAATGACATTCCCATCGCCAAGGTGAGCTGCTGGGGACAGCAGGAACACCTCCTGTCATCTGGAAGCAGGGCCACTGTGCAGGCATGCGATTAGCTCACACAGCCCCAGGAGGCTTCCCCGGGGTCTCTCACAGGCCTCCTGTGCTCGAGCTGCAGAGAGAGATAACCCACTAATAGTTTGAAGTCTCTTTCAGCAGCACCCTGGACTCCGGCTCTCATTAATCAGCCGGCTGGAGTATGTCACAGCTGACAAGTCACTGTGGAGAGTGAGACGTTCTGTCAGGTTCAGCAATACTAAGGGGTGGATGAAGAGGTGTTCCCTGGGCTGAGGTGCAGCCCAGGAGGGGACGCTGAGTGATGAACCATGATTTCCCCACTCCTAGGACTGACAGCCCTGCCAGCAGAGAAATAGATACTGATGGCCCAGCCATGGCAGTTGGGAGAAGCAGCCCCTCCTGTTCTTTGCCACAGCCCCAGGCTCCTATGTTGGGTCTACCCTAGAGAGACTATTCAAATGATGCATCTCCTCTCCCCTGGTAGCCGCACCAGTCTCCACAGTAAGATTGGTTCTCAGCCATCAAGTTCAGTGAGTCAGGCCACAACAGTGTTTCCCAACCAGAAGTGATTTTTGTCCCCCGAGGGATATCTGGCAGTGTCTGGAGACAGTTTTGATGGTTACAACTGAATTGCTACTGCATCTTGTGGCTAGAAGCCAGGGACACTGCTTGACATCCTACGACACACGGAATAGCCCCCACAACAAAGAATGTCCAACCCAAAATGTCAGTAGTGCTGAGGATGAAAAGCCCCAGGTTACATGAACGGTATAAAAATCAAACAAGTGAGTTGTTTTTAAGATGTTAACCAGTTCCGTTGGCATGGTGAACCGGTGGTCCTGGGTAAACAGTGTGAATGGTTTATCTGCGGAGTGATGTGTCCTTTTTTGATAATTTGCTGTTTTGCTTTGTAAGATTGCCGAGAGGGTGAAGCTGTCAAAGACCAGGTCTGAATCTTCATCATCCGATCGGCCAATCCTGGGCTCAGAAATCAGCAGCATTGGGGTGAGTGTCCACGAGAAGCAAGGCGAGAAAGTTCCCCACAAAGCGGCAGGACAGTGGCTAGGAGATGATGAAGGACTTCCCAAGTTCACCTCCAGGAAGCCCATTAATTATACTAATAAATCATACCCGATTTCCTTCCAAAGAGTCAGATTAAAATGTATAGTGTTTTCCAAATGGTGAGTTACTTCTTTAGCTTTAAGGGAGACATTTTTCCTCTACTAAAGACCATTCAGAGTGAAATGATTTAGGTCTAGTTGCTGGTGACGTAGATGAAAGTCTTGAACTGTCTGCTTTATGTCACCCTGCTCCCCGGAGACTGAGTGAGTCAGGAAGCTCTAAGAGAACTGCACATCCCGCTTGAAAGGCAGTGTGCTGTCCACTGGGGATGGATGCTGACTTTGAAGTATAGCCCAATGCTGTGACAGACCAGAACCTTCTAGCCTGGTACCAGAGTGTCCATTTGTAGAGCCTGCAGACCCCCTAGGGCTGTAAGCTGGTGGATAGAGGGAAGGCGGTAGTTTCGGTTCCCTGGGGGATACCTTTTAGGATTGGGGATGTGGTTAGAAGGGCCAGATGTGTGATCTGTAAGGCTGGAGAGAGCCTGAATAGCGCTTTTAAGGCCTGATTTAGATTCTGCACTGAGCAAAAATTGCATGCATCCAGATTCCATGCCAGATTTAAGTTATGAAATTAAAGGATCAGCTGCTCTCCTTGGCTACAGCAGCCAGAGACGAGGGCCTGGAGTGGCAGGGGCTCAGGAAGGGGAAGGGAGTCCAGGCTCTGCTCCAGTCCAGAACATCTGTATCAGAAGAATGAAGCTATGTTTTGATCCTGTTTGTGTATTGCTTTCACAGCATACAGTTAGCTTTTTATGCTAGAATTGTATTGTGCAAACTGAGAAAGATCAGGGTAACCATCTCCTGGTCCCTGATCCTCAGGAACAGAAGCTTTCAATTGTTCTGCATGCACAGCATGCCTGGGGGTCAGTGTCCCTGAAGTGACACTATCCAGAGGGGGATTAATGCTCACTCGTGCAGGTATCCAGCAGTGTGGCGGAACACCTGGCTCACTCTCTTCAGGACTGCTCCAACATCCAGGAGATCTTCCAGACGCTCTACTCACACGGGTCTGCCATCTCTGAAAGCAAAATCAGAGAGTTCGAGGTGGAAACGGAACGCTTGAATAGGTAAGGAGAAATCCTATATAGTTGAGTGGTGGTGGTGGGAGCTGCCCTCCCTCCCCTTTGGGAAGATCGACTGGAGCGGGCTTGTGCTCGGGGACACCATGACTCTGTCAGGCCGGTGGGTGGGAGTTTGCGCCGTCTTGCTCCTCTCGGGCTTACAGCAAGCAGTCGGGGCTGGCGTCACGGGTGGGAGACGGGACTCAAATGCACAGGGCCTTGTCCTTAGAGGGACCCCACACTTGCTTTACTGCTCTTCTCTTGCCATCTTCAATTCTTAATAACTTACACACTCAGGGCCTCACTTTTCCATTTGGCACTGTCCCTCAGAAACCATGTTGTAAGTCCCGGAGCAGTTCCTACAGACTGACGAGTGGGTCAGGGTGACAAGATGGCAGCCAAGCGTGCAGGCCCAGGTGGCCGAGAGAAGTTCGGGGATGTTGGGTCAGCGAGGCAACCTGATAGAGGCATTCCTGGGCCTGACCAAGCCCGCTGGGCTCCCCCTCCCGCTCCCACTGAGGGTCTCCTGCCTTCATTTGTGGTTTAACAAACGTGCACGCCTCTCCGTTGCTGCATGCTGTCTTACATAGGACAGTTTTACCGTGTACCCAGTTTTACGGATTCTGCCCCAGTTTCATGACAGGAGTCATCTTGACTTTGCCCCAAGCCTCTGGGCAAAGCCGGGCTTGTGTGTCATTCCAGCAGTGAGAGAGAGCTGCTGGAAAAGGTCAGGAAGGACCAGGGCCAAACCGGGTAACCGCTTTGACTCAGCGTCGCCCCTCAGTGGCAGAGTGGGCGCCAAATCTCACCCCTGTGCGGCGTGGCTGCCCCGACCTACCGAGCTTCAGTGGCGGAGCACAGTAAGCACTGGAAAGGCCCGTGAACTCGCCAGGGAGAAACGCAGATGCCTTTCCCCATGCACCAGTGCTTAATGCCATTCCCCTTGCGTGTGGCAAACCTGAATAAATTGAATTACTGTGTTAGTCCTCCCTGATTTGAAGCTGTTTAATACAGTGCTTGAGAACTAAGGAAATGTGGCAAATCTAGGTCATTTTAAATCTTGAAATTAAATGGTTTCCTTATTAAATCCAAAATACTTAAGAGCGACAATCCTGATGATTACCTTGTAGCAGGAAAGAAGCAGCCCTCTGAGTGCTGTATCACAGGCCGAGGAGTGCTTGAAAATGGGGACAGACATGCCCTTTGCAATTTAATGAAGTCGGATGCCTTCAGGGGCTCTCCGTTTAGTGAGGATCTCCCTCTACCGACTCTGGATTTAACAAGCCTGCTTTGTAGTTGAACTTAGAGGAGGCTCCTTTCTCTTCAGTTATGTGCACCTAGGAGAGACCAAAGAAGAGGGAACTATTTGGGGCCTGTAGCTCACACTGTGGTGTTGAACAGCTCACAAAGGGCTCTCACAGACAACCTCTTGATTACCAACTTGGGAGGGTAGACTGGCAGTCCCGGTTTGCGAAGGAGAAAGCAAAGGCTTCCACAATGAGCAACTCGCCCTAAGTGCAGAGCTGTTAATTAGCCTAGCCAAAAGTCCAAGCCCTGCCCTTTGACCTTACCTCCATTATCCTCTCTGTGATCAGAGCTGCAGCTACAACATGGGAGTCCTTAGAAATAAGCTAATAGGATGCCCTCACATCTGTTATTATTTAACTACCTATCGCAAAGTTGGAGGCCTCTTACACTCCAAAAAATGACAGTCTTTAACTTTGTGTGTGGGGGGTGGGGAGGGAGCAGGGTCATACCTAATTAAAAATGCTTCCTCATTTAACCACTGTGTTAAGTGCCTACTATGTGCTAGGCTATTTGGCATGCAAAGGGAAGTACAACAGACAAGGTCCCTGCTCTGATGCAGCTTGTTTCTAGTGGTCGCCAGGGAAGGCATCTCTGAAAAGGGAACGTTTAGGTTGAGATTTTAAGAGGGAAAGAAGCACCCCTGTGACAAAGTTAGAATTGTCTTGTGGGCCAGCTTACCCACCTCCAGGCTGGAAGGAAGTTGGCATGGAGCAGGAACTGCCTGAGGCCTGTGGAGCTGAGCCCGAGTGAGTGTGAGGAGGGCTGGCGTGAGAGCAGGTGGAGAGTCAGGGCTGGGTGGGGTGTGGATTTGGAGGCCATGGACAAACTTTACTCTTTATTCTAAGTGTCATTCAAAGTTGTGGAAGGGCTTTAAGTAGAAGGAGCAGATCTGATACAAATTTTGAAAGATGGGTCAGGTGTGAGGAATGGGAAGGAGCGGGGCAAGAGCAGAAGCAGGGAGGGTGCGCAGAGGACCGGTGTGGCCAAAGCGGAGAAGATGGGGCAGGGTGGGTCGTCAGTGTTTGCTGGTAAATCAGCGGACACCGCAGCTGGTTAGATCTGGAGATGGGGGGGAGTCTCAAAGAGGATTCTCGGGTGACTCACCTTACGGTTGGGTACATGGTGGTGGCACTGACTGAGATGGAGAAGGTGGGGGAGGACACAGTTTGGGAACAATCAAGAGTCCCACTTAGGAGTGTTAAATTTGAGGTGTCAGTGTGACACCCGAATCGGAAAATCAGGAAACCGCCGGGTATGTGAGAGCAGCACTCAGAGGAGACGTCTGCACTGAAGAAATTCAGGAGCCTTGGGAACGTAAATGCCCATTAAGGTCATGGCACTGGACAAACCTCGCCCCGGGGTGGAGGGGTGGGTGTTGACTGAGGAGGGGCTGGGGACACAGTGCCAAGGGAATGCCAACACTCACAGGCGTCATAGGCAGTAAGGAGCCAGCAAAGGAGACGGAAGACATGGCCTGTAAGGCAGGAAGTAAACCAGGAGAGGCCTGTCATGACCCAAGGGAGGAAGGAGTGGCCGTTCATGGGGTGTTGCCTGAGAAGGCCCCTACAATGGCTTTGGCCACATGGAGGTGTGTGAGCTGGGTAAACCGTTGGATCTGATCAGTGGGCACCAAATGTTGATGGGAGCAAGTTGAAAAGTAATGAGAAAGTAGGAACTGTGTCAAGAAGCGGTAATGTGACATGGAGTATGTTCCGTAACACCTTACACTGAACTGACTTTGTAGTTGTCTAAGCCTCACAGTGGTCGTATACACTCAGTAGGCATCTCCCGTGAGGGGGAGTGTCTTCATGTTCTGCTCTCAAATATGTGCTTACAGGATCGATTCTCAAGGCTGATGGCTTCCAAGCTTACATTTTAAGTGTCACTTGCATTTTGTGTGTGTGAAATCCTCTGTCTCTTTAAGACTTGGAAGTCAGAGTTCTACAAACGAGTGTGTCCCGTGGAAAATAAACACTGGTACCTCGAGGATCAGGGTCCTGGGATGGAAAAGCAGCAGAAGGCTTATGTTTTTCTGACTTTGTCACAGGCTCGCCTGCTCTGACCGTGTAGTTCTTTCTGGTTCCTATAAAGCCTGATGTTCCCACTGCCAGTCCTGCCAGTACTTAGCAGCTGCAGGAATGTCCAACCAGGAAGGAGCTTTGGACACACGGCCAAAGTACCTGGTCCGCTTCCGGTTCAGAGGCCTGCGGGGCAGTTCGTGTTTCACTCACTAATTCATCCTTTGCTTCTGCTCTGTAGCTAGTGGTTAAGAGCACAGCAGCTGGGGTCAGACTGCATAAGACTGAACTATGGTTCAAACTCCAGGACAAGGTATTTAACCTTGCTGTGCCTCTACTTCCTCCTCTGAGAAATGGGGATGATAACAGAATTCAAAGGGCTGTTGAGAGGGCTCTCGAGCAGGTGCTCTGCACACAGTAGCTGTGACTGCGACGCACTTCCCGTCGTCCCCCTGGCTACTGAAGCGTCCCAGTCGTGCTGCTCATGGGGCCCGAGGCCACGCGGTTTGCTGCTCTCCCTGGTTTATCCCCAGAGCACATGGTCGATGACTAGGTGGGAAATGACTGGGTAATTCACACAGAATGCAGTGATTTTTTTTTTACTTACAGTTGCTTCCTTTATTGTTTCATGTTTCAGTTACATTTGCTAAAATATCTGACAGACTCACTTCCTAGCCTATATTTCCAGCCTGAATCCAGATGAGACCACTAAAATATTGGCAAGATACTTGTGGCCCTAGTGTGAAATTGAGATTTTTCTTCCTTTGTAGCCGTATTGAACACCTCAAATCCCAAAATGACCTCCTGACAATAACCCTGGAAGAATGCAAAAGCAACGCCGAGCGAATGAGCATGCTGGTGGGCAAATACGAATCCAATGCCACAGCGCTGAGGCTGGCCCTGCAGTACAGGTGGGACGTGGGGGGCGGGGCCTCTTTCCTGCAGAAGTGCATATGTAGTAACCTTCTGTGTGAAGTAGAAAGCAGGTTTTAGAAGGCATGCTGTGGGGCTGAACCAGCAAACATTAGTGTGATGCATATTGAAAATCAATGACCACCCTTGTAGCAATTAGGAAAACGGAGCAATGACCGTGGTGTTAGTAAGTGGGTGTGTTTCCGCCAGCGTGTTCAGCTGAGTGAACTGAGGGAACACGCTGACTATTATGGTGAACATTGCACTCCGGTAATGTCACTCAGATTATCAGTCTTTGTATTACATATTCATTTGTGGTTCTTTCCAGTATCTGTCCATATTCACACATATTTTACATTGTTACAAATCTAGCGCATTCTGTTTCTTCAGCACGTTACGGTTTTGTGGTGTTGCATACTAGTCTCCATTTATTTTGAATGGCCGTGTACCCTGTATCAAGTTTATGTGTTGTCATTTTATTTACTCATTTCTCTGAAAGACTTTTTTCACACTTTGACATTGAAAATAATTCTATGGTGAATAATTTAATGCAGATAATATCTTTATTCTTTGTAATATTTCCCTTGGGATAACATCCCTGAAGCAGGAATTATAGGTCAAAGGGCAAGAATATTTTCATGGCTCTTCAGGCGTGCTGCCAGCTTCCACCCATAGAAACAAGCCAGTTTAAATACCTGCGATGCTGGTATTTAAATACCTGCTCACTGATGAGCGGGTGGTGCATGAGTGCACCCCTTTTATTTCTGCCCCATCAGCTATGGAGTTTCTCTATTTTTAAATGACTGCTTTTTAAATAGCTGAAAAGCTCTGCTTTATGACTGCCTTTCAGAGGTTCATTTTGTTGGTGTCACTACTCAGGCGTGTTTGCCAGGGGCCCAGAGTGGTGACTGTATCTCACTCGTGGCAACCTCTGACAAGCTCAGTATTGTTTCAAGAAACATCTTTTCTTCAGAAAACAAAGTCAAACCACAACACACAGAACCAAAGCTAGAGAGCAGTCACACTTCTTTACAGACACACCAGAGCAAAGAGATAACCTGACTTTGATAACTCTGGAAGCAGGCTGCTCCGCTCCCACATCTGCCTGTTTCCCTCGGGCACGAAGCAGCGTCCCGGCGTCTCCATCCCGATAAGCAGGCCGCCCTGGACAGGAGTCACTGCCCGCACCCAGAGCTCCCGGCTGGGCCCTTTCCCTTATCTCTCAGTAAAGGAAGATGAAAGCAAAGGCAATCAGAAAACAGATGGCCCGATGACTAAATGCTGAGTTAAGCAGTATTTCCCCCCACTCAGCTGGGAGAAGCTGGTAGGTAATTTGCTCTGGGCAGAGGTTCAGTGCATCCTGTTGGGGACCATGCAGGCAGTGTGTGTGTGCCCCGCCTCCTGTGCGGACATGGGTCCATGTGGCATCACCAGCGGCGATGAGAAAGGGGTCGCTTTTGATCCTCTGCCTGGTGTGCCCGTGATGGTGGGCACAAAGAAAACTAATGTTTTGCCAGAGATTTTATATTTCATGACACAATTAGACAAGTGTCAACTAGAGCTGTGGGGATGGAGCTGTTCTCTGTGCCGTCCACTATGGCTACTGCAGCCAAGGAACTGAATTTTTCATTTCCTTTAACTTGCAATTTTCCCACTTAAATAGCAACATGTGGCTAGTGGCCGCTGTGTCAAATAGTGCAGATCTAGATCTAAACAGTCTCCTTTCTGCTAAAAACAGCCTCCTTTCTGGAGTGTAACATTAGTGAACTGTTATTGTGTACTATATTGTAATTATACTATTATTATGTCACAGTTTTTAGGGTCAGGAATCCGGGTGGCTCTGATTCAGGGTCTCTTACGGGGTCTGGTGAAGCCACCCACCAGGACTGCGGCATCGGAATCCTTAACTGTGCCTGGCAGCTCTGCTTCTCAGGAGGCTCGTTCACATGGCCGTGCGGGGCAGTCCTCAGTCCCCCACTGGCTGTCGGCCAGAAGCCTTAGCTTCTAACCCCATGGGCCTCCCGTGGGACTGCTCGAGTGTCTTCACGACATGGCCTCCTCCAGAGAGGGTGAAAAAGTGCAGGGAGAGAGTGACCAAGACGAAGTCATGGCGTGTTTAACAATTCGGTCCTGACTGCGACATGCCATCCCTTCTGCCACATTCTTTTGGTCCCCAGACCAACGCTGGTGCAGCATAGGTGCCAGCACCGCAGGCTGCAGTGCCTTTCCTTTGCAGCACGTGGTGCAAATGGAAACAAACTTGCCTCTCCCGTGTGTGTGGTGTCTTGTATCTTTCTAGATGCTAGTTTAAAGCGAACAGGCAGGGTGGGGCACAACTCAGCAGAGCATGTCCCCGGCTCTGTCCAGGGTGTTTCCTCGCTGACAGGGCGGCGAGGCTGAGAGGTGGGTCCAGTGTGGGCCGGGGCAGCCCTGCGGTGAAGGGGCCCGTGTTTGCCACAGCTGAGGCACCGGTGCTTGTGTTTCAGTGAGCAGTGCATAGAAGCCTACGAGCTCCTCCTGGCCCTGGCTGAGAGCGAGCAGAGCCTCATCCTGGGGCAGTTCCGGGCAGCCGGCGTGGGGTCCTCCCCGGGTAAGTGTGGCCCAAGCCCTCACCCCTCTTCCTCCTCCCTCCCTGGGCTCTTCTGCTCTACTGCCCCCATACCAGCTGTGGGCATCCAAACACTGCCCAGCAGCGTGAAACTCGCTTCTCAAGTGTTTTTCTGTTTCCCTCATGACTGAGTAAGTAAATTGTTTATGCTGAATGCAGCAAGAGCTGGAGTGGAGACTCACAGACACATTCCAGCAGACCCGCCCTCTTAGGAAGCGCATCCTCCCAGGCTGGCAGGAGGGCCAGGCAAAGCCGGAGGCCTGCGTCGCAGACAAGAGGGGCGGGCTGCGCCAGGCTTCTCTCTGTGCTGCCGCCCACACAGCCTGTGCTTGCCCCACAGCTTTTGTTGGCTGCGCTTTTTCTCCAGGTTTCTCCCTTCGGGTAGTTTTGAAGCATGACTTTCCTCCTGCCTTGTCTGCAGGTGTCCTGTGTGCACAGAGGAAATGGTTTCCCGCTGCTCTCAGCAGCTTCCCAGAGTGCTCGCCCCATGCCCTGGCCCTGAGGCTGAGTGGCGATGTGCACCCGCCCCCCATCTCCCCACCCCACAGGTCCTGGGTCCTTTTGGCCTCACTTGTTCCTCCAGACCTGCACTGCCCCCCACTTCTGTCCCTTAATTTTAAGTAACTAGAGGGAGGGAGTATTAATTGGAAAAGACACACGTGTGGCATCCTAATTAGCAATGTTCGCTAAAACTTCACCAGCGACTGTGGCCTGATCCTTGCAGTTACGGGAGGTCTGCAGCAGATATGGTGCATGAGAAGAAAGGGAGATCGAGGGAGAAAGGTGAACTCCTCAGTGCCAAGGCCTGGAGCCCATGCTTTGTAACAGTGGCTTCTTTGGAGAAGTAACAGCAAGTAAACAGAAATCTGAAGTGACTGGATCAGTTCTTAGCCAGAGATGGGCACTGGTGTGTGTAGGCCAGGGGGCCTCAGACATGGGGACTAGGCCATCAGTCAGAGACTGGCTTTTCTTTTTTTTAAGGTTTTATTTATTTACTTTTTAGAGGGAGGGGAAGGGAGAGAGAAAGGGAGGGAGAGAAACATTGATGTTCAAATGTTTCATCGATTGTAACAGAGATACATTGATTGGTTGCCTCTTGCATGCCCCTAACTGGAGACCTGGCCACAACCCTAGCATGTGCCCTGACCAGGAATCAAACCGTCAGCCTTTTGGTTCAAAGGCCAACCCTCAACCCACTGAGCCACACCAGCCAGGGCAAGGACTGCAGGGCAGGGACTAGCTTCTCTTTAAGAGCTATGAGACACGCCTGGCAAAGAAGGTCACCATCAGGGCACCTCCGGAATGAATGCCCCCCATCTTTGCCAGCAGCTCCCCCACCCTTGTCTGCGGTCTAGCTTTTGCACAGAACACGTGCATATTGTTCCTCCTTCAGTTTTGACATGTGCAGGAATCTGAAGCAAGTCGAAAGGAAAGGAAGTGTCCTGGGTATTAATTTCCTGTTTCATATCCAACTTGCACAGTGGGCAGCCGGCCCCCGTGTATGTGGGTGACCATCCTCCATGCCCTGCTCGGCATTTCCTTAATAGTATTGCCATCTCGGCCTAGAATTAGAAACTCTGCCAGCATTTCCATTAGAAACCTCATTTTTCAGGGTCTTTTAAGTGAACCATAAAACTTTATTCCTCATATTAAACAGATCCTAAACTGATCTTGGCCTGCTGTCAGGTTTTTTAATATATGTATTAAGAAAACCGATCAATTGAAGGGGAAAAAAATCAATCATCTTATTTCCAGTTTGTATCGGAGGAATGTTTTAAACCGCTTTGTCCTTGAAAGGTACCTTTTAGTGGGCTTGTGTCTACTTATCGCAGTTACTTGGTAGGAGCTGGAAAATGTTTTATTTGTGGAAGGAAGGAAGGCGTGGAGGTTTTGAGAGAAACGGCCCGAGGGAGGCCCACGAACCTGAGCCCTCAGGGTGTGTGCACCTTTTAGCCCTTCCCTGTCAACCTCACTCTCCTGTCCTGCTGACAAGCCCTATAGGGCTGTATAATTGCACAGCCAAGCAGTGCAAGTTTGTGACATTTACCAATAGTGCCAATTACTGTGGGTTTTTCCTTTGTCTCTGGTTGACGGCACAGGCGCCCAGTAAGTTCACTGCGGATGTATTAGATGGGTGCTTTTTAAACTGTGTCCTGGGAGCTGCAGGAGTTTCTTTGGTCCTCAGCAGTGGGCTTGGGTGGGCGGGGCAGCCGAATGTATGACCCACCCCTGCCCACTTCAGGCAGTTCCACATTTACTATTTTTGTATGTTAGGCTCTGGCATAAGGTTTTCGTTGACCATATTTGGAAGGCTGTGCATCTAGGCTGCAGAGAAGGCCATCTGGTTAACCTGTCAGACCAGTACAGTCTTTAAAACGCAACGAGAAGGTGAAGCTCTGGGCCAGGGAATTCACTGTCTGTCTCCGGGTGGGTGTCCTCCACCCCGGACCTCCGGCTGCAGCCCGGCTGCCTGGCCCCTGGAGGCCCGAGAGCTGCCGCTGGCCGCAACAAACCTGAGACCCAGAGGTCGGGGACAGCATCCGCACAGAAAATGCAGGGCCAATCTGAAGTTCCCATTTTAACCACTAGGTTTGTCACCGTTGCCTACACGAAGCTCTAACCAAAACCGTGGGCTCGGGAGATGCAACGCAGTTTTCCCTCAGGCTCCCCTGCCCTCCTTCACAAGGACTCGCCCACACAGGGAAGAGCAGCCAAGCAACAGGCTTGCAACTGGGTGGGAGGGGAAGCCCAGAGCCTGGACAGTTAGAAAATCCTAGCATGGTAGAGCTGGAAACAGGCCTCAGGGGTCACATCGGCCAACCCTTCCTTTGTCTTTGAGGACAGTGGAGCCCGGAGCGGAGGAATGCTTTCCTGAGAACAGCCTCTAAGTGACAGAGCCGGGCCCAGAGGGCGGCCACCCACTGCTGGCTCCTCTCCACCACGCCTCTGCCGCCCCTCTGCCGCCCCTCTGCTGAGTAACTGAGAAGTGATGCCCTAGGCTTGTTCCCCAGGCTTGTCTCACCTAGACCCGTGCTCATTAATCCATCACCTTCTCTCAGGAGACCAGTCAGGGGATGAAAACATCACTCAGATGCTCAAGCGTGCGCACGACTGCCGGAAGACTGCTGAGAACGCGGCCAAGGCCCTGCTCCTGAAGCTGGATGGCAGCTGCGGGGGTGCCTTCGCCGTGGCCGGCTGCAGCGTGCAGCCCTGGGAGAGCCTGTCCTCCAACAGCCACACCAGGTAACGCTCCGCCTGTCTGCGGGAGAGGGGAGGGGCATGTGCCCTCCTGCCGCCTGCTCACTGGGCTCCTCACACAAGGGACCCTGCTCTCGGGGCCTAGGAGGCTTGGGTAAGGCCAGGACTCTGTCCTGGCCTGCAGCCCACTCCACTGGGGGAGGAGTTGGGGAAGCAGAGTGGAGTGCTGGAAACGGCCTTTTCATTTGTGGAAACTGCAGCCCAGGGAGAAGGGGAGGCTTGTTCACAAACAGTGGCAGGCATGGGACCCACACATACCTTCCTGTTAGGGGCTCTGTCTCCTGTTTTTCTTCTGTTCTCCACCACTTCACAGTTCTTCATTTCCTAGAAGTGCCTGGGGCAGCTATTGGCTGCAAAGGGTCCCTAATCACCCACTGCGGAGACCACTGCGTACCATCCCAGCCTCTCTTCTCCCTTTGTCTTGTGCCTCTGTGTTTGGTTAGCTGTTCTCAGGCAATGACAGCCCCTCTGTCTCATCTCTGTCTCTCAGAGCAATGCCGTATTCATAGCATGTGCTTAACACGTACTTAATCCTGAATCTGAATTCAAGTCTGTAAATCTAGAAAACTGAAGTGAGTTCTTGAAAAAGATGAGGAGGAAAGCAGTGGAGACCAGCTAAGTATAATTTGCTGGAGCTTTTGGATTCTTTTCTATGGGGGTCAATGAAACCTGTCTAGTGGTCTCGCTTCTTGCCACCAAAGCCCTAAAAACGTGAATGCCTTCCATGTGTATACCAGTTCTCTGTCTAGGAAGGACGTTGTTAGAGATTCTTATTTAATCCTTTAAGGAAGGAAGATCCTTTTAAGGAAGGATAAGACCTTTTCTTACAGGAAGGGTAAGTTGCTCCCATTTTCACAGGGAAAAAATCCTTGGTGTAGAGATATGTAAGTGACTTGCCTAAATAAGGTCACAGTCACAGGGCTGGTAGATGAGAGGGGCTTCAGGACTTGAACCAGGATGTCAGCACCAAACATGTTGTTGTGTCCACCAAACCAGAGTGCACCTCATGGCCCTGAAGCACAGTGCCTCCTTGCAGATCAAGTGACTCGAACCACGTAAGGATAGCTGGACTCTCAGGAGCTAAAGGAGAGATACTGATGTTTTCCTGGTACCTGAAAGCAGTTTAACTTTTCATCTTTCCCACTGGCAGGACACAGCCATCTGCCTGAGTGGCTCCATTTACCTGTCATTCCCGTAACACGCTTGGCCACGTGCCCGCAAACACAGGGGACTGGTTTTCTCTTGACCCCAGCAACAACTGTCTTATTCAGGGAAGCACAGATTATAATTTATGTTTTTCTTAAAACCAGATTCTTCCGTCTGAATGTAGAAAGCAGATGCTCTTCTTAATGCCTCTTCCAGATGTGCATGATCTGTGATTTCCATGTCGTCTGCAGTAGAATGCAATTCTCGTTCTGTCAATGACCTTGTTCTGATGGGTGGGTGAGTGTAGAACTGGGCTGGCAGGAAATGTGTGTTGTTTCAGTAGCCTAGAAGGTGAGTGTTTCAGGTTTTTGCTCACACCTTCCCTACCCCAAAAATAATTTTGTTGTTTTAATCCAAATCAGAGACAAATTTGCAGGAGTGGGAACTCACACCATCCATTCAGTGGAAATGCTGGTTTTGAATATGTGTTAGCACTCCTTTAACATATGGATGAGCCTTGATTTTGAGGCAGTTTTCTTAGAGACACTTAATTTTAGGTGAAGTATCTCTTCAGCTTGTGATCAACTCAGCACCTGGCCTCCACTTTCAAGGATGGCCTCACTGAAGAGTGGCCCTGAACAACCCATGGTCTTGAACGGTCTTCCCCTCGAAGCACAAAGGACTCCAGCTCAGATTCCACTCTGCTCTCCTTAAAGAGTCACTTCTGCCCTGCCACCGAACCTGAGCCATGCAGGCACGGGAGAGCGCACACGGGGCTTCCACGCACATCCTGCCTCCGAGGTCGTGATGCAGCTGGACAACACAATGCCAAACACGGGTGCAGAGACCACCCACCCCTTTCATGGCCGTAATGCATTTTGTCTGCTACTGTTGTCGTCCCCGAACGACAGCACGGTGCTCAGGCCACCTGCTCACGCATCCTCACCACTTACCTGTGAGGTTCTGTGGGAACTAGGGACAGAGCTGAAATGCTTTTTTTCTTCTTTAAGACTTAACTTCCTGACTTCAGAAGAATGAAATGCTCATTGTAAAAATAAGTAATTGAAACCAAGCATTACATAAAGTTCTCCGTGTTGGGTCCCTCCCTGGGAAGGACACTCACACAGTCTGGGGAGTGTTTCCACAGACTGAACTGTCCATTTCCTATCAGTGAAGACCCCTGGTTGCCAGTGACAGAAGGGCCAAACAGCTGGAGCAAAGAGAGGTCTTGCTGGAAGGACGTCTATCGGATCTGCCACGCAGGGGCTGCATCCGAGGCGGAAGGCAGAAGACTGGACGAGGCTGAGCCGCGGCAGACAGGCCTGCGTGCAGCTCTGTGGCCCCGAGCCCCCACCCTGGCTTCCATCCCCTCCCTCTGCGGGTGGGCTCCCGGGCAGCGGATCACCAGCACAGCACCTGCATCTGCGCAGGCTGACGGGTTTCCCTGGTGTAGCGTACGGAGAGCCCGGAAGGCACACCTTATGCAGATAGGCTTGAGTGCCCCTCCCAGCCCCCGCGGGAGCCCCAGGGATGGCAAAAAGAAGGGGCAGGCCCCAAAAGGAGAGAGAAGGAGTGTGCTTGGCAGAACAAAACTCAGTGTCTTTGAAAATGGGATACTGTCTGATTTTCAGGCTCACAGGGTTCCTGTCACATGGGCTCTCCTGAAACTTGCTTTCCCCTTCACATGGTCTGTCAGACCTCTTTCCGCCTGTCCTTCTCCTCAGTGGCTGCACAGTTCTCCTTCGGACGGCAATCCATTGTGCTTTTTAACAGCTTCCTCCTGGTGAACATTCGTGTTCAGCTTTTCACTCTGGGGACACTCTGCAGCCACCATCCCAGTGCTTCTACCAGCCCCTCTAGTGCAGCGTCCGCGGGACCAGTTCTGAGGAGCAGCTGCACCGACTCAGAGGTGATGGATGTCCAGGAGTCTTCCGTGCATGGTCCGGTCACTCCGCAGCCTGCACCCAGGAGGGCCTGTCCCTCCACACCCTCGCTAAAACTGGGTGTCATACATTTTTTCCAGCTTAGCTAATGTGTAGGAAAACCATACCATTTTAATTTGTATCTCTTGGAGATGTTGAAAATCATCTATAATGCTTAATTTTCCTAATGCCAGGGACATGGTTAGCGACAGTATAGCTGCCTGGCCTAATAGTGCCTGTCTTGGCGCGTCACCAGGGACCGAGCTGGGGGAGGGGCATGTTTCCAGAGGCCTGGTTTCGAACGCCGTGCACTAGCGTCTTCAGCAAGGGCTACAGAAACACGGGCTCTGTCTCCGCAGCACCTCGATGCCTCCTGTGGACTTCCACTGTCAGCGGCATCCTTCGGAGCTTTCTGGCACCGGGCAGTTTTTGAGGACTCGGTCCTCTGGGAGCAGATTTTCCCACACTTGAATTTCGCTCCATAACTTCCCTTCAGCTAGCCTCCACCTGTCTTCCCAGAGAGTTCTGATAACCATTCGAGAGCGTTACAGACCTCAGAAGTTTGGATTGTGTTTAGTGTTTTTAGTCCTCTGTGACAAAGAACTGTTGGGAGCAGAGAGGGAGGGAGCAAGGGAGGGGTGGCACCACCAGCACAACACTGAAGACACAGCAGTCGGCAGTGTCCACCCTCCTGCTCGGACACTGGGGCCACTCAGGAGTGGCAGACATGGTCAAGTGTCACCTGGGCCAACCCTCCTCCAGATACATTTAAAGTGGTTAGGAACACAGAAGGCCAATCTTGTAGCCAGAAGGAAATAAACAGCTCCCCAGTGTAAGGGGATCTCGGCTGAGGTCAGGGAAAATGACAAAAACCAGGAAACTCCATCACTGGTTTTCAAGGCAAAGGAAATGCCCTTCTAGCTCTTTACCAAGACAAGATGAGGAAGCTCAAGAAAAGTGGGTTTTTCTCCTAAAAAGCAGGATAGGGAGTTGTCTTGAGCACAAGGATGGGACATGGTGGAGAGGGACAAAGAGGATCATTGGAATCAAGGGCGACTTGAACCCACCTATGCCCACGCCTCGTGGCCAGGACCCTGGCTGCAGGCCACCTGGGCGCGTTGTGTGGGAAGAGCCACCCGTGTCTCAGAGACACACAGCACAGCCACGTGAGGGAGCTCAAGCAGAGCAGCATGGAAAGGACACTCCCATGCGACCAGGCCCAGCACCTCACATAACCAGAGCAAAACACGAAAGTGCATCTCCACCACTCTGGTTTTTTCTGTCTGCAACCCTTTCCACAGCCCCTCTCAGAGAGCACGGATGGCCTCCCACCCTGCCAAGTGATTTATTCACTCTTGACAACTAAGATCATCCAGCATTCCAAGCAGGAGAGTTAATGGATGACTTAAGCCTCACCCAATGCCGGCAGCAAGCCCTCGGGGGACCGGCAGCGCCTTTGTCTGCTGGAGGCCAGAGAAAAGGCCAGTGGCTTCCCCTGCTTCTACCACCTCATAATCATATTCCGCAGTGGAACATTAAGGGCACAAAGCAGAATTGTAATTAACCTCTCCTGATCTGCTCCCCGCTGGTGTCCTGGAAGCAAGAGAGGGGAACCCGAGGGGCTGCAGGGCTGTGGTGCTTATCTTGAAATTAAACTTTCCCCTGGTAAAAGCATTGTAGAGCTCTGAGCGTGTGATGGGCGGGATCTGTGCAAGGAGCTCTTTTGTTCTTTTTTTGTTTGTTTTCTTCCTTTCTGAAAACTACACCCTTAGCAGAGGCGGTGAAACGAAAGCCCTCCTGGCTGGGGATCAAGTCCCGGCCCTAGAGGGTTCCAGGACACCCCAAAGCCTGCTGGCCTCTGCCGCCCCACACTTGTGTCTCCCAGATGGTTCTAGATGGTTCCTCAAATTAGGTCAAGCACTAGCTGCTTTGCTTCCCCCTCAGGCGGCTTTTCTGGATGACCTGGCAGGCATCTGACATCTCTAGCAGGAGTCCCTGAGTCTAGTGCTGGGTGTCGCGGGGCCATCGGCTTGGCTGCCCCTCCTCCCCCAGAAGAAGTGCTGTGTGGCAGCACTTGCTGCTTCTGCCTGCGCCAGGGCCTGTTGTCTCCTTTCCGCTGTCAGGTGGCATGGGGACGATGACGGTCTCTGCTCTACCACGGCACAGAAAGCTGGGGCAATTTAGTCTGGGCCCTAGACCCAAGTGGTGGGGGAGGAAGTGCATTTACACAGGTCTGTCTGGTGTCGGAGGCTGGCTCATCCCCACTGGCACCCATCGCATCATCCCAAGCATGCCTCGTCCTCTCCCTTGGGAGTTTGGGGCGGTCCCATTACCTTACAAGCTGCAGTGCCAGCACCTACTCATCTTTGGGGTAGACCAGTTGTTCTCCAACTTGGCTGTGCCTTCTAACCACTGGGAGGGTGCATTAAAATACAGCTTATGAGGCCCCACTTCGCAGTTCCCAGTTCCTGTAGGTCTGGTGCGTGGGCCTGGGATGTGAATGCCTGCCAAGTCCCCAGGTGGCGCTGCAGGGCCAGCCCAGCTACAGCCGACAGCCACTGGGGTGGACCAACCCCACCAGGTGGAAAGTCTGCCAAAATATGATCACTTCAGTGCCTGCAGAATAACTAGCGAGCTCTAGCTTCTTAGTGCTCTTTGAACTTTAGAGGTTTCTCTCAGTGTAAGGAGACAAAGGATGCCTCAAGAATAAATGTGTTAGAAGTAGTCTGAAGAAAACATGACCATTCATCTGGGTAGCAGGTACATGGGTGTTGGGTATTCTCTGTGTTTTTTTTCTGTGTGTTTAATGTTTTTCAAAATGATTTCTAACGAAAGGAAGAACTATGGTTGTAAAGTGGGCTTCTGGCCCTGAGTCCCAACTTCACAGGACAGGGTTTCATGCCTGGAGCCTCCTCCCAGCTCCCAGGAGGGAAGCGCTGCTCTTCCCCAGCACCTTGCTGTCGGGGCCGCGGCACCCACGAGCACGTGTCACACACAGCCCTGGGGAATGCTTTGTGAGCGAAGCCAGCTCTTCAGGTTGCACTGATTTTCTCCCTCATTTGTCGGTGGAGCTTGTTGGTGGCACGTGAGACGTCTGCCTCTCTGCGTCAGTGTTGACGGCCCGTGAAGGTGTCCTACTTGAATGGTTCTGCCCACCACTGAGCTGTTTACAGGCAGGTCTTTTAGGTCTTTACTGAAGACCTCTGAGATGCTGAGGGAGGGCCCCTTGTTTTCTCCCTTGAGTGAGACCCTCGCATTGGGCAGCCCCCATCCTCAGATGCCCCCGGGCTCCCCGATGCCCTCTGCCAGGAATGCTGTTTATCCCCTCGAGCTTCCCTTGAGCTGCTTCATCTCTTTATGAAATTGCACCTGAAGTGTTCCAGCCGCAAGGTGTTGCTTCTTCTCACTCGCCCTTTTTCAGTGCAGCTGGAGAAAACACAGCAATGATGATTGATAATTCTATCCTCCTTCCTCCCTGCCCAGCCCTTGCCATCTCTCCCCAAGGTTGATGGCAGTAGCTCCTGGTGTGCTCAGGGGGTCACACCTCGGCACAGCAGGCAGAGGAGTCTATTAAATGTAAGGCAGATCCTGTCAGGGAAAAGGACACAAACAACCCTTATAAAACCCTCCAGGACCTGGCACCCTGCCCCCTCCACACACACACCCTCTTGTTGGACTGATTCTCCCACTCCCTCTCCCCTTGCTGACGCTGATGCAGCCCTGATCTTATGCTCGCTGGCCAAGCTCATAGCCTCAGGGCCTTCACAGTTGCCAAGTCCTCTTTCTGGACCTGTTTTCCTCCAAATACCCACATGGATCCCTTTCTCACCTCCTACAGGTCTACTCCAATGTCACCTTACCCCGCGGGCCTTCCCTCCAACTCTGTTTCAAGGAATAAGCCATTCTCCCTTTGCATTCACTGTGATTGCCTCATTTCCCTCCGTGGCGCATCTCCCTGCCTGACGTGCTGTGTGTTTTACTTGCCCGTCTCCCCTGTGGGAATGTGAGTCCCACTGGGGCAGCGGGTCCCCAGGGCCTGGAGGAGTGCCCTAGAGCAGCTACTCCGGTGTTTCTTGAATACAGTCATGACATCTGCCTCTACCGGGTGCATACTGCGTGCTGGGCACTCCTCCGAACACTGACACGTTCCCCCACTCAGCCCTTCCCATGACCTGTGAGGCATGCTCCGTTGCTGCCTCCCTGTTGCAGGTGAGGAAATGGACACAAGGAGGGTGAGTCGTGTTCCCACCATAACGACAACATGTCAGGTGCTGGGGTCATAGGTAGAGGTGGTCCCTCTGTACTGGGTTCTGCAGAGAAATGGAATCCATGGGATGTGCATTCATACGCACAGATGTATGTGTGTGGAGAGAGAGAGTGACTGGTCTTAAGGACTTGCTATGGGAGCGGGCAGGCGGGCCGAGACCCAAGAAGTGTTGGTCTTGCAGTCTCAAGTCTGGAGACTGGCTGGAGGTAGAATTTCTTCTATCTTTGGAGACCTCAGTCTTTTTTCACAAGGATTTCAAGTGATCGGGTGAGTCCCACCCGCCCTGGGGAGGCTGATCTGCTTCACTCAGAGTCTGCTGCTGTGAGTGGTGTCCACATCCAACACGACCTGCACCGCAGCCTCTGAGCCCTGGGTGCCATAACCTCACCCAGCTGCTGCCTGGAATTAACTGTCACAGCTTCTGAAGAGGTGTCATGTGGCGGTCAGCTGATCTTGCCCACTTCGTCTCCATGGCTCTCCTCCCTGTCTGGTGGGGCAGAGGGAGAGGGGGCAGCCCCGGGGAGCTTCTGGTGTTCCTGTCCTAGTAGGAAGGAGTTCTCTGACGTGAAGACCCCCTCAAACACTGAGATGTTCTCTTCCTCATGTATGACCAGGTTGATCACATGTCACGCACAGAAGTGGCGTGGCCTTTCTTCACACCTCGGTTATGGGGACGTTACATCTACTGCGTTAGAGGCCCTGTCACACCTGCCCACGTGTAAGCAGAGTAGGAGATCCCTGGGCTCAGGGCAACCAACAGCCTCTGGGTGTCCCTCCCTGCTCCTCGCACAGCTTCACACACTGGGGATCCTGGGAAGACGGGCTATGGAATGAGAAGGCTATGTGGCCTGAGCCTAGGTGCCTGAGTTTCCAGCCTCTTCACCAGATAAAGTCTCTGAGCCTCGGTTTCCAAATCTGTAATGACAGAGATGATGATGCCCCTTTTGACGGGAGTTCAGTGTTCATCTGGGAGCGCTGCCAGATTTTGGCCATCTTTCCCCAGCTAGTTCTATGAGGGCTGCCTCTAGCACAGGCTGGTCCTGGGTGGGTCCAGAGAAACTGCAGGAGGTCCCCACTGGCCTTGAGTGCCCCTGACTGACTGGGTGGAGTGGGCCGCGTTCTGGGCTTTGGGCACCGCCTACCCACTGCTGGAAAGGGTGGGGCCTCCTGAGAGCCGCAGTGCCAGCGCAGCTGCAGCGTCCCCCTTTCACGATCCAGGTCCCACGGAACCTTCATGGGCCACCCCATTCCTGGGCTCAGCCTCAGGTCGGGCAGTACCTACCCGGTCATCATTCAGTCTGGGTGGCCAAGAGCCCCGGGGACCAATGTGAGTCCCCGTGGTGGACCCTACACTCAGCTGTGATCCACGGGGAATGGCCAGAAGGCCCACAACACCCTGCTCCCTGCACAGTCATGGCAGTGGCCTGCACTGGGGCGGTCACGGCGTAAGGCCTCCCCCGCGGCCCCGCCCCTGCCCGCTCTTCCCGCGAGGGGGCGCTGTCGGCAGGCCGGGTGCATATGAGTTCATGTGAGTGTGCGCCCGTGCGCACACAATCTATAGGTCATGCCATAGGTATTTTGTTTTTCAACTTGTTTTGTCCCTTAACACACCCCTTTCTTAAAGTGCTGTCTACATATATACTTATTTTTATGGCTCACATATGATTTTCTATCCTGTTTCCTCACTTAAAATACACCCACCACTGTCATAATTAGTACTGCAGTGTCCTGTAATTTCTCCTCTTTTGCTGTGTGCTCTAATTCACTAAGTGCTCTATTCCATGAACCATCCTTGTATATGTGGATCTTGTTGCTCTTATTGAATCGTTTTCTTAGAAATCTTTCTAGGGTTCGCACTGCTATGTTAAAAGGTATAAATATAAATACTTCTGTTATCCTTTATATTTGCTTCCTGAAAGGTGGTGTCAATCTACTATGTCATGAAGAATGCTTTTTTACCCCCAGACTGCTGTCTAGATACTGTTGGAGAGACGGGGTGTGGAGAAGAGTGAGGGAAGAGGACCTGTAGCAGTGACTTGGAAATGTGATGGGCTTTCTCTGTCTTCCTCCTCAGCACGACCAGCTCCACAGCCAGCAGCTGCGACACAGAGTTCACGAAGGAAGACGAGCAGCGGCTGAAGGACTACATCCAGCAGCTCAAGAACGACAGGGCCGCAGTCAAGCTGACCATGCTGGAGCTGGAGAGCATCCACATCGACCCTCTCAGCTACGACGTCAAGCCCCGGGGAGACAGCCAGCGGCTGGACCTCGAAAATGCTGTGCTGATGCAGGAGCTGATGGCCATGAAGGTACCCCTGTGGGTGGGCCTGGTCCAGAGCCCAGTTCCCATTCACCCCACTGTCATCGGGAAGAGGCTACAAAGGCCCCCGAAAACGGGTCAGCTGATGACGAGAAGCCAACCCCACTTACGCTCCGCTGGCTCTCCCCGGAGGAAGGCCAGAGCCTCACTTGTAGACCAGGACAGTTCCCATGTCAGGGGTCACTCGGGCTGGACGTGCTCTTGGAGGCACGTGAGTTGAACTCTGTAGAATGCCCGAAGTGCCTAGCTTTGGGGTGTTTTGTCCTCCAGGAGAAGCCAGCTCCAACCTCTGCAGGCCGCGGCAGCCTCTGTCCGTTGAAAAGGACCCTAGTTTCCAGAAGCTTACAAGTGCTTCTTGGGCGGATTCTGAGGTTAGCGTGAGGCCAGGAAGAGCAGGGCGTGGCCAGGTGCATATGTGGCGGAGAGCCTGGTTTCCTAACACCCCTGTGCCTTCGGCACTACGAGGACCCTGCCTGGATCTCAGTGACCCGTGCCCCCCCACCATGAGGTGTGCCAGTGCCACTCGGCAGTTTCTTGGTAAGAACCTGGGCTGAGTCTCTGCTGGCGTCTCTAGAGCGTGAGACTGGCGCCTCCCACTGGGAAGCAGGTGAACTGCCACCTCCAGCAGGACACACTGAGCTCATGTCGGGCAGGGGTGCCAGGCACTAGGCCTTCACCTGCTGCATGCTTTCTCCAAAGACAGCTGGAGCGTGGTAAAGAGTATATCTGGTATTTGTTTGTAGTTGCTGGCACAGAACTTCAAAAACCCTTAAAATTTCCTGAGTGGCAAGAGGGTCTCGGTTGTGCTATTGAGGTAACTTAGCAGCCCCCAGATAGATTCCAGATGGGGGCTGGTTTCCATCAGGACCAAGCAAGTCACTAAAGGGTTGACACTTTCATCCCTTTGAACTCCAGGGAGGGAAGGATGGCTACAGATTGAATTCCATTGTGTCACCAGTGACTTAACCGTGTCATGGCACCCCAATAAAAAGCCTGTACACCAAAGCCCAGAGATGCTTCCGGGTTGGCGAGCACGTGCGTGCGCCCGTGCAGTGACTCAAGCTGCCTTGGGGGCGGGGCACAGACACCGGCGCGCCAGTCCCGCCCTGCGTGCACCCTTTAAAGTAAGAGTGTGATCCTGAGTCCAGCGAGTGGTGCTAGTGAGTTGTGATCCTGCAGCGGGTGTGGGAACCCAGAATTCACAGGCAGATGGTGAGACGTTCGAGTGGCCTGGGCCCCCTCCCCGCCCCAAGACTTGCGGCTGGCGTCTGACATGAGGCGGTCTGCGCAGGCCTGTGCGTCGGACTTGTGGGGCGTGGAGACTCCGGGAAGTCCACGGCAGAGTCGCACCGTACACACGCAGGTGGAGTGGAAACAGGGTAATCGCCCACCCAGAGCATGGCTCTGGGACTCCGCGGCCCACTCTCAGCAGACCTGTGGCAAAGGTGGGCACTTACAGGCCCAGGGCCTGCGCACGACTCTGCCACCGGGCCTGCTAAGTTGGGAGTCCTGCCGGAGCAGGGCTCCCAAACCTGCTTTCCAGGCTCCACCCTCCTGCCAAGGCCTGTGTGCCAAGGCCCGGTTTCTCTGTCTTGGGTTTTGAAGGGTCCCTGGCTCTCAGGAGTCCCTGAGGGAGAGGGGTTCTCGGGCTGCAGCCCTGTCACCTTCAGTTTAAAAACCCAAGGCAGGTTCGTCAGGCCAGAGGAGGTCTCAGCGGTGCTGAGTTAACAGTTTCCAGCTGTTCTGTCTCGTTGGAACCAGCAGTGTCCTCAGAAGAAGGAGCAGGGCCACCTCTGGCTCCCCACCTTCACAGCAGGAGGGGACCTGCCAGCAGCGGTCATCCCAGACACACTCAGGGTGACTCACTCAGCAGGCACACCGCTGCCCTTGGTGGTGCTCAAGCGTGAGTCTTGGTGAAGCCTGGGAAGACTCTGGGCAGTGGCAGCAGGCAATAGGAACCACCCAGTATTTCCAAGCTGGTGCATCTGGGTTCCATCCGCTCAGCTCAGACCTGACCTCTGCCCGCTCGGGGGAGCCTCACCCATCGTGGGCTCATTTCTGCTGCCATTACCTGTGAGCCAGGCATTGGCTCTATAACCACAGGGTCTTTGGCCTGGCCAGGAGCCCTCCTCTGGGCCTCGCACCATGTGGCATGAGCTGCAAGGCTGCCCTTCCCCTGTTTATTCCAAACTGTGTTTCCTTTGGCCAAAGACCAAGGGCTCCTTTTTACGTTCAAGCCAATCTGTCGTGCGATAGATTCAGTGTTATTCTGGCCAGGAAAGACATTTTTGGGTGGCATAAAAGCACCAGTACTCTCTTTTCTACTTGAAAATAAAATGTGTACACATCATAGAAATTTTCTAAAAGAGTAGAAATTAGTAAAAGCTCGGAGGGAAGTAACTCATTACATCATGGCCAAGGCAGCCATGGCTAGCTAGTGCTCTGGCTCGGCTCCCTGGTCCCCTTCCTTCGAGGGTCTTGCAGGGTCAGCACCGCAGCCCCCTCCCGCCCCCCGCCGCGTGCCCCCGGCAGTGCGTCCGAGGGCTCGCACTCCCTGACTGCACATGTGTAAGCAGAAGGCCGTGTTGGGTTTTACCGTTGTGTTCTAGACTGTAGCTGCTGAGGAACAAGTTTCTGGGTTTTGTTGGTGGTGGTGGTTTGGTTTGTTGTTGTTGTTTTTTTTTAAGATTTTATTTATTTATTTTTAGAGAGGGAAGGGAGAGGGGGAGAGAGAGAAACATCAATGTGCGGTTGCTGGGGGACATGGCCTGCAACCCAGGCATGTGCCCTGACTGGGAATCGAACCTGCGATGCCTGGTTCGCAGCCCGCGCTCAATCCACTGAGCTATGCCAGCCAGGGCAGTTTGTTGTTGTTTTACTGCTGTGCCTGATCTTCAGTGACCACCTTCTCATTCTTCGTGTTGACTTGGCTCCTTTTAAAATCCATCCTTCTTTCATAAACATCCTCTCCTTTCATTACAACTCTTCCGTTAAATCTTTGTTTTGAACATTTGTTTTCTAGTTTTTCCCTTGTTATCTCTGGTTCTCATAAATGGCGATTCTGCCTCAACATGACTCACTCCTGTCCTCCCTGCGTCAGGGGGTGTTGGTGGCCGCTCCTCTTCAGGGACGCAGGTGCCTTCCCAGGCCCCATGGGCCTGGCCGGCGGATGTCCCTACCTGCTGGCTCTGTGCTTAGATTTGTGGGCACCTGTGGGTTTGAGAGGTTTGGGACTAGTTTTTGTTATATTTTTGGCTTAGGATTCCTGTCCCCCATCTGCACACTACACAGGTTTGAGGTTCTGATTCAAGGGGCTTTTCTTTCCCTTCCCAGCCAGAGCCAGGGCAATGACGGCTTCCTCACCGTGTCTCCAGAGGGGAAACCTCCTCGTCTCTTACTCTGCATGGCACTGAAAGTCTCGGCCCGCGCTGGTCTCGGATCCGGCCCTCTGCCCTGCCTGGCACAGGTGCCAGCCTCTGCTGGCCAGCGCAGTGGCCGCCTCACCTTCCCTTCAGGCACACTTCCCTCTTCGTGTCCTGGCACCCATCTTTCCGCCTTTCAAGCTTGCCTGCGTGCGTCCGTCCTGGACGGCACGGCCCACGTTAGCTCGGAAAGCGGTGTTTCCAGAGCCTTCAGAGTCACGCTGCTTTTGCAGAAGATTAGAAGGGTTCCGTGTCTAGAAGCCTTTTGTTCCAGCTTTATGTCTCATCTTTAGAAGGTTTGGCATCTTTTGGGTAGTCACTGAGTGAGTTGCCTTGTCCATGTCTAATGCCCCCAGCTCTGAGTGTTACCAGCTGTAATGGGTGCCCTCTGGGTGCTTCCCCCACACCAAGGGCATGAACACTCACCCCCAGGGCTGGTTCGCCCAGGGTAGCATACTGGGCCTGGGGCTTATTACCTCAGATAAGGGTGACTCGGGGTGACGAGAATCAGTGGCCATCGTGAACCCCTCTCAGGGCAGCAACTGAGCATTATGAAGATGCTTCTTAAGTGAGATCACTGACATGTCTGGGGAGCCTGACCCAGGAGTCAGGTGTGGGGCTCCCCCTCCACTAGAGGCAGAGGGATGAGTGTCACACATGGGCTCACATTAAGGGTTATGGAGGGCATGTAGCTTAGTGGCTGAGAGCCTGGACTCTGAGCCAGGTGGCATGGGTTCAAACTCTGGCTCACCCAGCTCACCCAGCTCACCCAGCTCACCCAGCTCCCCCAGCTCACCCAGCAATTGTGAGCAGATGAACTTGCCCCTGCACGCCTCATTCTCCCACCTATGAATGAAGATACTCATAGTACCTGCCTGGGGTGGGGGGGAGCGGCAGGCTAAGTGACTCACTTCGTACGAACACACTGGTAGTCACGTTGTTGTCAGGCCCCTGGTCCCAGCAGGGCACTGTCTGATTTTGGAGTCACTGCTGGTCTCCACAAAAACCTCTACTCTGAATTCTCTGAGACACTCTGAGGAGAAGTTGCCAATCAGTCAGTCACATGTAAACGACTCTGCTTCTATTGATTTCACTGGGGCCCCGAAAGGAGACAAGAGCTGGGGTGCGATATTGTTGCTGTGGGTGCCCCCTTCCTGTCTGACTTGCGTACCGAGCACTGAAGCTGCCACCAGGGGCCACTAGACATGTGCATTGGTGCCGTAGAAGGTGGGAAAAGAAGTGGGATTGGAAGGGACCTAATCAGACCAACCTTGTAGGGGTGACCCTCCTTTATAACCTCTTTGACAGATGACACTTAGCCTCAGCACGCTGGAAAACTGGTTTCCAACAATGCACTTGTGCCCTTTGTGGGGTGGGGGATTCCAATTGTTAAAGTTTCTCCTTATCGCAAACCAAAATCTGCTTGCCTGTACCTTCTACACGTTAACCTCAGTTCTGGTCCTTGGAGTGACATAGTGCAGGGCTTGGTCTCGTCAGCCCTCCCCTCGTGTGGAGACAGCTGTCACTCCTCTCCCATCATCTCACCCCCAGCTGCACCAGGACAACTCTGCTGCAGGTCCCTGGTTGCAGCCCAGACCCCTTCCACTGGCCTGCCTTCCCGTGCCCGGCCAGGCTCTTCCATGCTGAGCCTCATATGCTCCGTCTCCATAGGAGGAGATGGCTGAGCTGAAGGCCCAGCTCTACCTACTGGAGAAAGAGAAGAAGGCCCTGGAGCTGAAGCTGAGCACCCGGGAGGCCCAGGAGCAGGCCTACCTGGTGCACATCGAGCACCTGAAGTCCGAGGTGGAGGAGCACAAGGAGCAGCGCGTGCGGTCCCTCAGCTCCACCAGCAGCGGCGGCAGAGACAAGTCTGGCAAGGTAGGGCCGAAGGGGCTCGCGCCTCATTCCCTGCCCAGCCCCACCACTCACTGCCCTGCGCCTCCCCTGACTTACTTGCATAGGAGCTGCTGGCCACGCCAGTTACCTAAAGGAAGGTGACATTTGAGTGTAAAGAACCCAAACCTGCATTAGCAAACTCTCGCTCCATGTCACAGGGAGATCATTTCCACAGATCGTCATCCCCCCAGGGGAGTGTCTGTGCTGTGGTCCCACAGTCCGACGCCGGTGCCACCTGCTGTGTCTGTCCCCATCCACACAGCGGCCATCACGTGTGGACCACTTCTGTGCTCATCACACAGAACCCTGAGGAAGGCATCATTACCCTATTTGCATGAGGAAAATGAGATTGAGAAGTGAAAAGTCTCAGAGCTAGCTACTCAGTAGCAGAATCAGGGTTTAACCCCAGTTTGGCTAACAGGCCCTCCTCCCCTTGTTCTGTTGCCTCCTCAACTTCTTTCGGCAAATGCCGTCAGCGAGGTGAAGCAGGGAGCCACCTGAGGCAGAGGCAGGGGAAGAGGAGGAAGGCAGGCCCTGGATTTCACAGCAGACACCTCGGCGAATGGACTGTCGGGTGACATCGTCTTACAAACGCACACTCCCATTAGCCCCCAAGTCTGTTTTTCTAGCATCGAAGCTCATTCCATCACATTGCATTTCAGAACTATTTCAAATACTGTGTTAGAGGAAAAAGGCTTTGGACCTAAAAGAATGATAGTCCTTGTCCCAGGACACTGAAATGCTGTGCATTGGGTTTTCTGTTCCTGGTAAATGGTAGTTTTTCCGGATGCCAGTTTGTTTCAGGCCCAAGACTTGTGGGCACAGGCTGACCTGCTGGTCTAATGAGTGGCCTCTCACAGCCCAAATGCCGGGTGTCACCAGGAGAGCCGTGCACATGGGAAAGAAGCCACTTGCTGATGCCGTGTGGCAGTGAACTGTCACCTCCTGAATAGCTAAGCTCTTGGAAGCATGCTTTACAAAGGGCCGTAGCTGCACCTGGCCCACCCCTCGCCTGCCAAGGAGCCCAGGGCATCATACAGGGGCACCCAGCGGGGCCAGCTCTCCCGAGACTCTGGCTGCTTCTCAACCAGTTACCCGTTCATTTGATGAATGGGATGTGGTCCCATTGGGGCGCTGGGGGCAATTCCAGGTTTGCATGCCTGTGGGGGACACTGATGAGCAAGCAGAAGGTCCTGACACAGTGACACAATGTCCTGAGTGAGTGCGAGGACCGATTCCAAGTGTGATGGGAGGCCACAGGCCACACTCAGAACCCAGGCTTGGAGACACAGGCCAGGTTTCCAGAGCTGAGACCCAGGGGAGAGTGGGAACTGGCCAGATGAACAGAGGATGGGGGGAGCAGGGAGCTACTCTAGGCCGATGGAACACCTCAGAGGGAAGAGGAATTGACACACTGGTTGGAGAGGTCAGCCGAGTGGGCCCCCCCCCCTCCCCGCCGACAGTGAGGAACCACTGAAGGGCTGCCCCAGGGGACGATGCCGCAGGCTTTGCACTTTGGACCAGCCCCTGCAAGGTTCACGAGGAAGCTGGCTGCCCCACGGGGGCGGGGCCTGCGCCGGCTGTTTCCTGCCATGGTGCCAGGGCTTGGGGTGGTGCCAGGGCTCAGGGTGGTGCCAGGGCTCGGGGAGGCAGGTGTTCTGCCCCACGCCTGCCTCTTTAAAGTCTGGACAACCTCTGCGTGTTAGCAGTCACCGGGGGGGCAGAGCCTGGGAGACGAGCACCCGTGGGTATCGTGTGTGGGTGCACGCACTCAGGGCCCCGTGGGAGCAGACTCCCGGGGTTCTTGCCAGAAGGTTCCTGAGCTGAGCCATCCCTGGTTCTTGTGTTGGTTTTGACTGGGGGAGCGCTGTGTTTTGTGGAATGGCTTCAAAGTGCAGAAGTCACTTTGATGGAAAAGGCCAGGTGATTTTTTTTTTTTCACATTAGAGTAAAGAGCTTTTTAAAGTACCTTGGGATGTTCAGGTAATGAAATTAGAGTAAGCTGACTCTCTTGTCTTTCAAATATTGGAACCATTTACTATTTCAGTAGCATCTCCCTTCTGAGCTATTCATTTTTCTGATTTGTTGGTAGATGAAGCACACTGTCCAGAGCCAGGGTTTGAAAACTGTACAGCGTCACATAGTCAATATTTTAGGGCTTTCGAGACATCTGGACTTTGCTGCAGCTTTGCTTGGCCGCTGCAGAAAGAACTGCGCGGGAAGGCAGAGAGGGTGCAGGCACAGAAGGGCGCTAATAGCGCTTCACGTATGGACATCGAAACTTGGATTTTGTATAATGTCTACACATCACAAAATAGTCTTTATATATTTTTCATTATTTAAAAAACAAAATCAGTTCTTAGCTTGTGGGCCATATAAAAACAGGTGGCAGGCCAGATCTGGGTCTAGAACATCCACCTTACTCTGGAGGGTGGGGATCCTGCTTGTTTTAAAACTTCCCTCTAGCCAACAAACTGGAACCCAAATCTCATCCAAGTTGCATTAGCTTTTTTGCACTTGTCTCTACAAGATATTGCTGACCATGTTCTGTGAGAGGCACAGGTGGGACAAGGCTGTCCTTGTCTCTGAGGAGTCTTAGGAAACGTCCTGCCGTCACAGGGGAGTGGGTGCTCAGAAAGGGAGGCTGTTGGGATCTCAGTGTCCACTCGCTGGAGGGTGGGGCCGGGGCCAGGCCACCGGGCCACGGGACCACGAGGTGGAGAGAAGCACGGGAAAGCCACGGGAAGTGGAGGGCATGCAGAGGGGAGGGTGTTCAGATGACGGTGGTGCGGCTGCGGGGACGCCCCCGTCGTGGGCATCTCTGCGTCAGCAGGCTGCGGGACACTCAGGGTCTCCTGTGGTCCGACTGGTAGCACTAAATGTATACTTCTGCATAGTTCTCATCTCGCCGCTACCTAACTTTGTTTACATTCAGTAAACAAATGTATCAACTGCAACAGATCACCAGCTTTTTCATGTCAGGCCTCAGTGAATGAGGTGCTCAGTGTAGGTGCTCAGTGAATGACTTTGGAGCTAAAATCATCAGATGAGCCTCCCCCGGCCACTTTCCTACAGAGGCTGCCCTCGGTCTGAGTGCTCAGACGGGTGACCACGGCAGGTGCGCAGGAGTCCGGCTCCCCGTCCCTCAGCTGTAGAGCAGGATTCGTCTGAAGATGTCAGCATTCCTGTCTGATGTTACAGCTTGGGGGGTGGGGTGGGGGGTGGGGGTTGCACTACTGCTTTCCTCCTCCCCCCTTTCTAGAGGTTACACTGTACCTAATGTAGACAAGACAGGTTTTCTCCCAAGGAGAGTGGGGCTGGGTTTGAGGATCCTCTGTCTCCCATTTGTCTTATGACTTATGAGAGGCTGACTCATGGTGGAGAGCCCTGGTCTACAGCCAGCCGACCCAGGTTTGATCCTCGTTCCTCCACGCCCTGGCAGATGACTTGGGGCAAAGTCACTTCTGTGCCTTAGTTTTCTCCTTAGCCAAACGGGGATCATGATAGCAGCTGCCTCGGAGTATCATCATGATGATTAAATGGGAGGACGTGTGTGACCGCTCAGGCCAGTGCCTGGCGCACAGGGTGTGCTCAGAGCTTGGGGGGGACGGTCATCGCTGGTGGGCCAGCCTGCCAAGGGCTCGGACCCCGGGGCAGCATTGCAGCCATCACCTGCCTTGGCTCCAGGTCTAACACACGTGTGTCTGCCGTTCCCAGGACTGTGCTGACGCTGCCTCTCCGGCTCTGTCCCTGGCCGAACTGAGGACCACGCACAGCGACAGTGAGCTAGCTGTGGAGTTCGCCAACGCCATCCGTCGGTAAGCGCCCTGCCCCGGACCCCACCACGAGATCTGTTCTGGGAGCGGCAGCTTCATTCTCAGTTCTCTTGGCTGCTCCTGCCGTGCTCCTCGGTCACTCCGGCCTCGGGAAGTGGCTTCAGCTGCATCCATGGTGTCTGGCATACATGTTGAGTTTCGTACTTGGGTGAGGAAATCTCTCATCTCTTTAGTGATGGGTCCTGCTCTCATCCAGTCCTTGCTGGCCAGACGTGGAGAAGCCCTGTTGGCACCAGACCTTTCAGAAGGGGAGTGATTGATAGGAGAGTGTAGAGGTGGTCATTTCGTCGGCAAACAGAAAATGTCTCTTTCTTTGCTTTTTTGTTGTGTTGCACTGGCTGGACCCTTCAGGATGATGCTAAATGGTGACAGTCAAACCAGGCATGTTGACCTTGTCTCTGGCGTCAGTGGGAACACTTCCGTTGGCATCGCCCGCTCTTCCCAGTCAGGAAGCCTCGTGCGTGCACTCAGTCCTGGGCGTTTTCCTCTACTGTTTGTGTTTCTTCCCCTCCCTTCTCCCTGTGCTGCTGGGAGAAACAGTTGCTGATCCATCTGGATCTGCCTCCCACATCCTCACCTGCCATACTCTTGCCTTCTGTTTAGAGAAATGAAGTGCAAGCCACGTGTGTAATTCTGGACTTCTAGTAGTCCAATTAAAAAGTCAAAAGAAGCAGGTGAAATCCACGTTAATAAGGTGTTTTCTATACCCAGTGTATCCAAAATATTATTTCAACATCTAATCAATATTTTAAAAGATATATTAATGAGATTGGTAGTAGTGGTCACACCAAGTTTTCAAAAATCTGGGACACATTTTCCACTGATGACACATCGCAAATTCAAACAGCCAGCGTTTCAGGAGCTCAGGAGCAGGGGCAACTGTGGCTGCCCTGTAGGAAAGTGCAGTTCTAAGAGGTTCTTCAGCTCAGTTGCCCAGCTCACTAATAATATATTTATGTTTTTAATCCTCACCTGAGAATTTATTTATTTATTTATTAGAGAGGGAAAGGAAAGGAGAGAGACATAAACATCAATACAAGAGAGAAACATTGATCAGTTGCCTCCCATACACGCCTCCACCTGGGATCAAACCTGCAACCTGGGTGTGTGCCCTGACCTGGGATCGAACCTGCAGCCTTTTGGTGCAGGGCTGACACTGCAAACAGCTGGACCACCCAGACAGGGCACTATTTTTTTCTTGAGTTGTATCCATTGTGGTGTTTGCCTTATAGCTGAGTTTCTTATTTTGTAATTAAATCTGTCATATCTTTAGTGGTATGATATCCTCTTACTCTCTCGGAGGGTATTTATTATACTGATTTTAAAATGTTATTTTGTCTGCTGTGTTGACTGTGTCCACACATCAAACTCTTTACAGAATTGACTTTTGTGACTCTTCCTTGATGTGGCTCACATGCCCCCCTTCTGGGCTTCCTCTTCCTCCTGGCCCACACCTGCTCCTTGGGCTGCAGACCTGGCCCAAGCACCTGCTCCCCTGCTGTCCTGGGGCCGGCAGCTCTGCCTGAGCCCCCCTGAGGCCCATTCTGCTCATAGCTCCACTCTTCTGTTCGCATTCTGACTTGTGGTTTCCTTTCTCGGGAAGAAGAAAAATCTTGGCCTTTTCTATGAGTGCTCATCATTTCTGGTATACAAGGAACACTCCTTGCTTTCTAACACATTCAGGGATTTTTGAAAAACACATTTCCCACCCTGGACAGGTGGTTCAGTTGGTTGGAGTGTCGTCCCATACACCAGAAGGTTGTGGGTTCGATCCCCAGTTGGGGTGTGAATGGAAGGCAACCAGTCTGTTTCTCATATCAGTGTTTCCATCTCCTTCTCTCTCTCTTGGGCACCCCCCCTTCCTCTCTGTCTAAAATCAATAAATAAGTATCCTCAGATAAGGATAAAAAACACATTTCCCAACATTTCTGGGGTTCAGGGTACTCAGGGAAGGCTACAGCGCGTGCCCAGTCTGCCCTCCAGATCCAGCCAGCCGCTTAGTTTGGGTGCGGCCTCCAGGCTGACAGTGGATGGGAGGCTGCCTCGAGGGAACTCCGTTGCTGTCCTCACTTCCTGTCACTTTTGCTCTTTGCTTCCAACTTGTAACAGCTCTGCTTTTACACCGCCTGCGCCTCTGGTCCTATGGTTAAATCACATTGCTTGGCTTGAGGCGGGAAGAGAGAGGCATCTCCGGAAGATGCCGCCCATGAATCCCAAAGACCCGACAGCGCCGGGAGAGGGGGGGGTCGCAGGCCACGCCCACCTCCCCGCCGTCGTGGGGCGGCGTGTCTGAGCCCTGAGCCCAGGCGTTTTTCCCCGTTTTTCCGATTCCCCAGTTTTCAGAGGCCTTTGCCGGCACAGGGAGGGCGCAGGTTCTGCTGACTCAACACAAAGTGATTTCATTTGCTCTGTCCATCACAGTGGATTTCCAATAACCGGCCTTGACTTGGTTAGCATGGATTTCTAATCAAGAGCCAGATATATGGATCCCAGAAAGAACCCACAGGGCTACAGGAAAAAGGGCAATAACATAATTACACTGTAACTGGAGCTTACACCCTGGAAGAATCATTTCATGGGGGTATGTAATATAAACACCTGAGGGCTGGGAATGTTTTCATTTTTAAAAACCAAGTGGAAACTAACACCTTTGGAGATACTAAATCACCACCGAGCTAGTTGAGGTCAACTGAGGGAAACTGCCCTGCATTTTCAGAAATATTTCTTCCTTAGAAAAGGAATGTGTGGGCCCAGGCATCCAGATTCAAGACAGCAGGTACAGCACAGGGAGGGCAAGAGGCTGAACCATGGTCTTTTCCTGCGGAGAACCAGCCAGCCCCAAGGAAAGTACCTGTGGCCTTCCAGTCACGGGTTCTAAGGTCCCTGCCCTGTCCCATCCTGGCCTTCCAGCCTCACTGGCTGAGTTTGGGCAGCCCTTGCACCCGACCCTGCCCTCTCACTGCGCCTTCTCCCAGCCCCCGTTTGGAACGCAGCCCGGATTGCATGCAGACCCACATTTGCCACCTACCTCCCATCTGCGCCGATTTCAGTCTCTCCACCTCCATGCACATTCATTGTGGTTTATTGGTTCCCGTGTTGCCAACAAACCACATCTGGAAGACCCAGTTTCCGGTCTTGCACACGAAGCTCCTCTTGGGGGGGGGAGCGCCTCGTGTTGGCTCTTGTCCCACAGGCTGGGTGGTGCACAACCTTCATCTCAGGTCCCTCTCCTGCTCTGGGTCCTGGTAAAATTAGACTGGATGATCTTTATAGCAAAGAAGTGATGTAACTGCTCAGTTAAAGAGAGAATTTTCAGGAATGATTCTTCTTTGTACTTGGATGTGTGAGATGCAGCCTGCCCTGGGGACCTCAGCACAGCTGGGAGGGGCGGACTGTTCATCTCTGTCACATTCTTGGGGACAGGCGGTGGTCTCCACCTGAGGGGGTGGGAAAGGCACAGCAGGGCTGGGTGGTTTTCCAGGGTCACAGAGCAAGTCAATGAGAAATTGGGGAGCTTCTACCTTCTGTGCTGGACCCCACTTGCTGCCGAAGCTTTGCCTGCAGATGAGGGTGACTGGAGCCCCCTCCTGTGGGCTCTCCTGGACAGTATGTATAACAATTAAATAACTTTATCCTCAAAAAGGACTTAAGAGATAGCTGTTTTTCACACTACCTGGGTTTTCTGAAAAATAATTACTGATAGACTGATGTTTACAATGAAGGCTATAAATAGGGTCATATGATCTAGTCACTGTGGAGACTTCCCCCCCCAAAAAAACTACATACAGATTGCAATGAATAATTTGAAGGAAATAACAAGGTGCTGTGATGTTACAACTCCAAGCCATTTGTTCAGATGGGTGGGCTTCTTGGAGGAGGCGACCTTTCAGGTGAAATGAGGAGGAAAAGTAGCTGGTTAGGAGTAAACCCCAAACTGAAGGAAGAACTTAGTGTGTGCTGATGGGATTCCAGCATGCTGGAGGGTGAGAAGGGCAATGCCAAAACCTGGGTGGGCAGGGGGCAGGTCGAGCAGGGCCTTAGAGGCCCAGGTAGGACCACTGGCTTTACTCAGTCTGCAGGTGGAAGGTGCTAAAGGGTGGTAACATGATCTGACTTGTGATAGTAAAAACTTCTGGAGGCTCTGTCTGTGAAAACCTAACTAGAGGAGGCAGAGGTGCGGTTGACACCATGGGGTGGCGAGGCGTGACTGCCCTGCAGGTGCTGGCAGAAGTGGCACTTTGGTGGGCGTGGTTCGCTCTTGAACTGCTGTGGAGGTGGAGGGGAAGGGCGGAGTGATGAAGGCCAATGGCGTTGCCCTTTGCTGACAAGGGAGAAGGCATGGACTTGGGAGACCATCTCAGAAGGCTAGCCTCAGACCTGTCAAGTTGAAGATGCGAGTAGAGATGTCAAGTAAGGTCTGGAGATAAGGATTTGGGCTTTTAGCATGTTATTTAGAAAAATTAATGGGGATGGAGAGAATCAAGTGAAGAAATGGTGGGCTGTAGAATATGGTCCAGGCCCAAGTCCCGGTGCTCTGAGTATGTAGGGGTGGAGCAGAGACTGGGTCTGCAGGTCTGCGAGGCCCCACCTGCCTTCCTGGGCTCAGTTCTCCAAGAGAGCCGGCCAGGCCTGGGTGGTGTGCTCCCATCCCTCAGGGTCCTGGGGACTAGGGAAGCCCTTGGTTTGGGGGACAGGGCCCTAGGAGTTCCATATTCTCCGTTGTCTGCAGGGTGGTGCAGAGGGGTATGGATGTAATTGGGGTGGGGGATAATGGTATTGCACTGGGCAGTTTTGTTGTGAATTGAGAGTTCATGGTGACATTTTTAATTCTTGTCACAATATTTTTTCCCTTTGCACTATTAATCAACTTTAGAATGAAAAAAAAAAAAGACTCAAAACAGTAACAAAATGTAGGAGAAATAATCCTCCTGGTTTGTTTTTTTTGTTTTTTGGTTTTTTTAGCCAGAGGGAAAGAATGAATCTTTCCCAGTCTCCTAACCTGCCCCAGCTGACAAGGTGGAGTGGGTGGCGGAGGGAGGGAGCTGGCACCCAAGAAACTGTTCTCACTTCTGGCAGGAAATGGTGACCCTCTCAGACTCCAGTAGGAAATACAGCCAAATTTCGGGTGGCTGCTGGGGCCCAGGAGAAAGCCCCATCCTCAGCCGGTGGGATGCACCCTGCTGGAGGGAGGGTTCCCTGAAGAATGAGCAGAGATGCAACTTGGGCTAGTTGTCAGGCTTCACTTGAAAAGATTTTCCCCCTTCAGCGTCACTCACAAAAGCAGCTCAGGATTTTTGTGTCACAGTCCCTTTATGACTGTTTGGAAAGCTTGACTTGCACTAACAGTAGCTGGAGGCAGAAACATGAAAGATGCAGATACTTGAAAAGCCAGGAAGGGAGAACCAGCCTCTGAACCATTGGCAGAGTCCTCGCCTAGGCCACCCTCCCAGCCCCTCGTCAGAAGCATAGACCTCCCAGTTTACAAAAGCAGGCTTAATTTAAAATTTTCACACAATTGTTTGTACTTATAAATTATTAATAAAGACTTTAATGATTTGGATATTTCGAGTATGTCAGCTATCTCCCACTACTGGCTTCTAGTGGGTGGAGGCCAGAGGTGCCACTAAACATCTTCCAATGCGTAAGCCAGCCCCACAGCAAAGAATTATTTGGCCAAAATGTCAGTAGTACCAAGAAACTTTGCAAATCATTTTTGACACGTTTGATCAGTCACAGCACCTTCTTCACATACTGCACAAGCCATTTTTTTGTGTTTCAGTTGCATTTTTACCTTTCTTGAAATAAAAAAGCATAATGTGCCAAAAATATTGCATATTTTCTCCCATCTTCAATATTAAAATGGCTGCACAGAAATTCTCCAATTTTGATATATTTTTTAATGTACACTGATATATGGCAGCTGTCACAATACAATCTAACAAAACCGTTTTGAATGACATTAAAGACAACTAAGTGCTACCAGAGCCAAACGTAGGGAAAAAAACTAAAGGAACTTTTTGGCCAACCTACTAGAAAATGAAAGCCACCCGTCATGCCTCTTCTGTGAGTTAACCTTTGTTGAGTGGTGTTTAGCCTTCTGGTCCATTGTTAGACAACTAGATTTTTTGTTGTTTTTCCAAAAATGGCATCAAACAGAGCTCAGCCTTTCCACTTGACCATTTATCGAACACCATGCCAAGTGCATTTTGATCTGCATTTGCTAAGCTGCAGACTGGCAGAGATATACCTTACCCTGGTCCTTTCCCACTCCAAGCTGTTATACCCAAAGCTACCGTGAATGCAACTGTAGTCTCATCTATCTTTCGGCACCTACACTATTTCTAAAGAAAAATTCCTAGAAATCAAGTTGCTTAGTCAAGGGGCGTGTTTATTTTGCCAGATACTGCCAAATTGCCTTCCAACACAATCATGCTAATTTACACTCCTCAAATGAGGAATTTCTTCCATAAATTCTGGTTTCTTAGTATGCGCCAAGGAACAAAGACTCTCAGTGAGTTATTCCAAAGCTATGTTAACCACCGTCACTGAGCAGCTGTCACCCAGGCATGGTGCTCAGTACGGAGGATACATCAGGTCAAAACGAACCAAGATCCTTGTGACCCTGGAGCCTACGTGCCTGTGGGGGAGTCTGCCGAGCTCAAATGCATGAACCAGATCAGGGAAGGTCAGCTGACACCTGTGATACTACGCAGTGCCGCTGCGCACAAGGGCGGCGGGTGGTCATTAATGTCTTCCTGCCCGAGGTCTTGTGTCCTTGTGGGAATCAGAGGCAGGCAATCAGCTGAATGGACACTAGAAACCTCCCATAACTGACCCCTCCTCAGTTAACTTGGGTTATTGCTATAGCAGTAAGGGGCCCACAGAACGTGAGGCCGGGGTTTGGGGGAGGTCAAATGAAGGTGCCTGTATAATTTCAGTACCTTAAAGGGGAACAAAGACCTTTAGAAGGAGAATACTGTCAATTCTACTTCCTCTACCTTTTTGTGTTTGTTTTGCAAGGTAGGACCATGTTGATTTCAGTAAGCAGGGATCTGTCCAAGGCAGATTGCCTTCGGACAAGAGCAGAGCTTTGTGTGTGAATCCCTGAGTGGTTCAGGAGATGCTGGGGACACCTGGAGAAGGGTGTGGGGCCCGTGACAAGGTTCTGTGGTCGAGCCACACTGGCTGAGGAGCATCTGGCACGCCCGCAAAAGGGACTTCTAGGTTTGCTCAGTTTCTCATCTGGAAGACATCCTACCTGTCTTGTTCCTTTGTGACTTATACCTGAGATCTCTAAAGGCCCTTAGTACTGAGGGAAGCAGACTCAGATTGGCCGCAGGAGTGCGGAGGTGAGGCCTCCTGGCTCCACCTCAGGAAAAGGACCTCCTGCGCCCTCCAGCGTCTCCTCTCTGTGCCTGCATTTGACTTGGCAAGGCGCACACTTCTCGGGGAGCAGCCATCTCCATCATTGCCTCAAGTCACTCATGGCATGCTGTCTGTCTCTCCTTGATGCAGAGAAAAGAAGTTAAAGGCCAGGGTTCAAGAGCTGGTGAGTGCCTTGGAACGACTCACCAAGAGCAGTGAAATCCGACACCAGCAATCAGCAGAGTTTGTTAATGACCTAAAGAGAGCCAACAGGTAAAACCTTTGTGTGTATATGGCCAGTGGTACATTGTGGGTTCAGGACCCCTTTACACGCATAAAAAACTGAGGACCTCAGAGAGCTTTGTTCTTATAATTATTTATCTATTGACACATCATTTTAGAAACTAAACTTTTTTAAAGTTTTTCTTAATTTGTTTAATAAACAATACATGTAATATAAATGACCTTTAAAAATATATATAACTTATTTTACAAAAAAAGTGGTTCTTTTTACAATTTTGCAAATCTCTATGATGTCTGGCAATTTTTTTAAAATTGTTTTATTCAATGTCTGGTTTAATAGAAGACAGCTAGATTTTCACAATTGCTTCAACTGGCAAATATATTGTTCTGAAACAGATAAGAAAGCCAGGTTCACAGACTGTAGGTAGAAAATACAGGACCTCACAGGTCTCCCCTGAAGGGACTTTCAGACACCTCAGGGGTCCATCTTCAGGCCACACTTGAAGCACCTGAATGCACATGGAAGGTGTGGGCGGTGGGGGGGGAGGCGGTGTGGGTTGCCGTGTGGGACCAGAGAGGGTGTCAGGACTTAGCTAGCCCGGGGGGGAACAGCTCAGAGGCCTAGATTCTGTATCAGGCCGCCATCGGCTTGGAAAGCTTGTGTGCTCAGAGTCCCACTGGTCCAAAGAATGAAGGGAAATGGCTGCAGCCCCTCTGCCCTCATCCTCGGTGAGGTCACTCAGACCGAAGTGCGGGAGAAACTCCTTCCTGTATCTTACACTTGACCATCTGTTTGCATGAACCAGACAGAGTATTCGAATTTAAATGACAGATTTCTGGAATCCAGCTGCCTTTGCTGGTTTGGCATGTGGCTAGTTCGGATGGTTGGTTTAAACCCTCGTAATGTGTCAGTGACAAGCCCCCAGCAGTCAGCTCAGCCGTGGTCAAGCTCAGACGAGGGCCGTGGGAGCTGAAACACTAACCATTGACTTCAGGTTCCTACTGAGGAGGCTGAGTGACCTCTGCTTCTCCAGAATGGTGCTTGCTGGAACTGGCTGCCCACTGGACAGGCCAGTGTGTCCCAGTGCTGCCTCAGGGGAGACTTGCATCTCATTTCCTTCTGTCCCCCCACAGCAACCTGGTGGCTGCCTATGAGAAAGCAAAGAAGAAGCATCAAAACAAACTGAAGAAGCTGGAGTCTCAGATGATGGCCATGGTGGAGAGACACGAGACCCAAGTGAGGATGCTCAAGCAGAGAATAGCTCTGCTGGAGGAGGAGAACTCGAGGCCACACACCAACGAAACTTCACTTTAGTCAGCACTCGGGCCCCAAAGTTCTGCCCGTGGAAGCTCAACTGTAAGCTGGTCGCGGAAGAGAGAAGGGCCCTGGGGACAGAGTACCTGTTGGGAGAATTAAGGAAGGTTGGCAGGTAGGTCAGCGTCTGGACAGTGCAGTGCTATGGACTAGTCCTGGGCGCGAGCATCCCTGGTGACACCGTGCAGACTGTCCCGCAGACCCACGGACAGCATGTAAATACCTGCTCTGTTCGCATGCTCAGCAGGCCTGGCTTCTGCTTCCAGCGCTGGCTTTGTCCCCCTCCCACCTTTTCTGCTTTGGAGGTGGTACATCTCGGTGTCCCAGGCATTTGTTTGATAGGATTTTCCACTCTTTTCCTCCATTGGGTAGATAGTGACCTTCTCTGGTGTCCGCAATCTCTCCTCTGTCCTCCTTCGGAGGGAAAACTCTGACACACACAGGGGTGCATATGTCTTCATATCTAGATTCGCTCACTGTAAGGCGGCTTTGGTGTTTAAGTCCCACCTACTGACTGAGACACAGGCTGTCACACAGCAGGTGGTACAAAGGTGTCACAGTCCTAGATAGGAAGTTCCAGGGCGAGCAAGTCCCAGGCTGTGTCTGAACAGCTGTGTGTGGGGGAAAGAGCCTGCCTTCAGCTCCCCCCCCCCCCCCCCCCCCCCCCCCCCCGTGGAGGCAGGGCCCAGGGGATTTTGGGACTGCCCCGGCTGATGGGGCCTTATCAACAGCCAAGGCTAGGAGCTGGGCTGATGTATTAGAACTAAAATTTTATCTGGAATCTCTTCAAGGACAAAGGAGCATTTTTAGTATTTCCCCACCCCTGGGCACTCTATAATTGCTGTTTGCATGAACCAGAGTTCACCCACAGGAGTATATATGTAGCTCTGGAAATGCCTCTGTTTCCGTAAGGACAAGAGGCAGGACACTGAGCAGTTACTATTTTTTAGGCTGATCCCATCTATTTGAGATTGCTACTGAAACACCAGTTCAAGACTTCACTCCTGCTGTGATGAAGGGCAGGGCGTGAGGAAATAGTCCTCGTGGCCTCCTTTATTCCCCCAGACTTGGTGATCGTTAGTATATGGTGCTTAAACAGGTTAAATTCCAAGCAAAATGCTGACAGAACTGGGTAGGACCAAAGTACCTGAATTCTTTCAGGAAGGCCTTCCATCTCAAGACTCATTATTCCTCTTCCACTCTGTTTCACAGTCTTTCTTCCGTAGTTGCCCTACCCTGTGACATCTTAAAAGACCACTTGCCATTTACTGTGGCACCTGAAAATCCACCCAAGTGCCCTATGAAAAATAAGTCCCAATGCAATGCCACAGTTTACAAAGTTTTGCTTATGGCTAGGTCATTGTGTCAGCGTCCCCACGTCCACAGCTAAACGTCTGCTTTCAGAGAACATGAATCCCACTCCTCAGCCTTCTGCACTCTGGTGGAGGACACTCAAGCTCCCACCTCAGAGGGCAGTCTCACCCCAAAGCAGTCAACTTTCTCAGGTAGGCAGTGAGGCTGCCAGATCTTCAGTCACCTGGTGTCAGTCTGCAGGAGCCAGCTCTTGGGTGCTCTGATCACCGAGGTCCCCACTGGTCCCCGTGTCTGTTATCTTTCATTTGGTCAAAGTTGGTTCTTGTTTGTGATTTCTTAAAATCAATTTTTACTCTTTGGGTAAAATTTCATTTTGTCACAAGGAAAATGTTTTGGCTGAAAAGTATGTCCAAAAATGGTTTAAGAGAAAAAAATCAGTTTTCTCAGCTTGCCTAGGGAAATGTCCTCCTCCAAGCTAACTGGGACATGAGTGCAAGGTGGGAAGGCAGCCATGGCTTTCTCTCTTGCAAATGAAAAGTGTAGCAGATACAGTAATCGAGGCCTGCCTGCTGCCCTACCAAGCCTGCCCCTGGTCAGAACCGAGAGCCCACCCTTGTAGGGTCCTGGAGCCCCTCCAGACCGAGGCTCCACTCTTCCATTAGGAGCCCCTGTATTACTGAAGCTGCCTAGGCTCATTTTGAGTTTATATGTCAACATAATACTTTTTAAATATGTGGTGATCGGGTAAAAACTATTTCCCCAGTAAAACTGTTACTTTTATAAATGTGCAGAATAAAAAAGCTATTATTAAATAGTTGATTTCCTTTCCTTGTATTTTTCAAAGACCCCCTAAGATAAAATCCTTGCTGAAGGTGAACAGGCACTGGGCTGTCTGACTGCGGAGCCCACTGAAACTGCATTGTTGGATGCCTGCAGGTGCTGGGTAATCTTCCTTTTTTGTAACCTGAACTATTCCCTTTCTGAATACAAGATGGTTTTACATCAACATCTCTGTCAGGGTTAAAACAGTGTTCTTAATTCTAATTTGTATGAGGCTTAAAAAAATCTTTAGACCTTCACATTTCTGTTTTCTTCCAGTTTTCTCCGTGGTTTCTTACCCCTTTCAGGCAGTTACCTTCTCTATTCCAAGTTCAGTCTTTGGCCCTTAGAGCAATGGGCATGGGAAGAAAGGGCCCACCTCACAGTTCTCTTGCAGTGTATCTCCCACCACTGAACTGAGGCAAAAATCAGAAGAGACTTCTGTCACTGGCGTGCCATCAGTGTGTGGACCTACCCACTGCATCTGATGTTCTGCCAAGCCCCAAGTGCTGCAGCTACCAAAACTGACACAGACTCCTGAGTGGTAAGATGTTATTTGAGACTTTCACCAAAACCTACTTATGATAAATATCCATGTCACTGGACAGCTGACACTAGCATGCCCTGACCCCAGAGGTATACTAGATGTCTCACTGTTGCCATCTGCTGGCACGTCGGGTGTCTGAAGTTATGCTGCCTGAAACTGGAAATGTTAGGTCTATAAAAAATGACGTGCCAGTTAAACATAACTGCTTAATTCTCCTTTGAGATACATGTACCTCTTACTAATCTTCCCTCTGAGCCTGCAGCAATACTTCACAGGAACCTCAGAGAACTCTGAATTAGAGCCTTGTTATTCTACTTCTGCAGAAAGGCTCCAAATTAGAGCCTCTAAGGCTTTTTCTTAAAAAACCGCCAGGATGTGGCTAGTAAGGATTTTACTGCTCTTAAGTATGTGACAGTCTCCTAGTCCCTAGCTCTATATAGATCAGTGGTCCCTAACTTTTCTGCATCAGGGACATGGTTTCCTACAAGACAATTTTTCCACAAAAGGGCAGGGGGCAGGAGCGCTGAGCTCAGGTGGTAATACCAGTGAAGCTTCACTGGCTCACCAGCCGCTCACCTCCTGCTCTGCAGCCCTGTCTGGTTGGGGACCCTGATACAGACTGCATTTCAAATGGAAAAATGCTCCCCAGCCACCTGATCTGAGAGGGACTGCCTGTGTCAGTAGTGTGAATTAAGAATCTTTGTAGTTGCCTGTTTCCTTGTAAAGTCGTTTTCCCATGGCCCATAAAAATTATCGTGCAGTTAATTCTGTCATTCATTATCTTAAATGTCTCAAGAGTTTAGGGTACCATTCTTGTGTTTTAAGTGAACTGATGAGACTCAAGACTACCAAAAAACAACTCAAACTTTTACAATGACCTCTGAAAGTCATAAGGTTCCAAAAAGTTTTAAGTCATTTGCAAATACATAAAACTGGGAGTATGTCTCATCCATGAAACTAAGTTTACAGCTCCACCTATTTCTAGATGCAGCAAACAGAGCTACAGTTAGCTTCTAGAGGCCAGAGGGGAAATGAGTTATCTGATTGAATGTTTGCATTGAGTTTAATTAGGGAATAGTTGTAGATAGCACTGCCAAGGACGTTTTATTGCGGGGTAGGAGACGTACATACATTTTTGTTGTTTTCCTATGGGTGGTGACACTGAAATCATATAGCAATTATTTTCTGTTTACCCAAAAGAATGTCCTATTTTGACAAGAAATAATACAATCACCACTTTTCACTGAGGTTTCCAAACTCCCCAGTGCGTAGAGGCTGGGCCCTACTTTGTAAAAGATGCAAATTATTTGTACTTTTGCACAAAACAAAAATTATGCATTCACTGCACACACAGTTCTCCCTGAAGTTTATTCAAATCCTATTCTAGTTCACCAAAACCTCGTGTGTATATAAGCCAGCTTGAAGTTAGCCTTGAACCTGTGTCCTCCTGCAGGTCCTCTTGTCTCACACACTCACTTTCTGACTGACTATACATTTGTATTCACTAATATATGCTATAGGCTGTCAAGCACTAACTTTTTAGAACTGGAATCAGAATTACCAATTAATGTGATGCTGGCTGCTACCACAGCATCACTGAACTGTTAAAAAACATACATGTGGAAAGGGGTACAAGTTGGAATAGTGGCTGTTCGTGAATTCCTGTTTTGCTAATTCCTATGTAAAGGGATCTAGTTTCACATACAATTTACATTTTTGGTCAACAAGAATTATACTGGACACATTCTCTTATCGTTCACATCTGATTGAGATTTTGTGTGGCTGTGACAAGAAATCAATCATTCTGTCCCAGTAACAGCAAACAGTATCAGATAATCATGTCTTTGCCCAGTGGTACCCGATTTTTCCAGAGTCCAGGCAGATACATACAAAATTCCCCCATTCACACTGATTACCTGCTTACTTGTTCCTGCTCTACATTCACTTTTGCACTTTTTGCGAATAAAATCCGTGTGGAAATGTTCTGTTTGTAGAACTCTTAGTATTCACTTATAGTGCTCATGTCAGGACTGCCCAGTGAGTTAGAGCCCCTAATAACCTGCTTCTGATTGAACCCTGAACCCAGTGCACAGGTAATGAAACATGTTCCCTTCATTTCTGATGTTTTAGACACTGTTGACTTATTTACCCTGCATGAGATTTAAGTTTCCTATTATTTGACAAATGTGCTACTTCTACACCACTTGAATGTACTGTCAGTTATTAAAGCACATGTGACTAAGTTTGCATTTGTCAGTATTGTTCCACTGTTTGTACTGAAAGTCTCCTTTTAAAAGTTACCACTTAGCGCACTGTACTATAACCTTGTAATTTTCTAGATTCTTCACTTGTATGCTTTGTTTCCAGATGCCTTTAGTTTTAGCTCCTGTAAAATAGCTACTTTGTGTTATTTGATATAGAATTGTTTTTTAAAAAATCTCCATTTATTTATACAAAGACATTTATAATATTTTACAAACATTCTTATATTCTGAATAAATATTTCTAATTCCAAGATGTATTTTAATCGTGTTCACTAAAGGGTAAGGCTTTCCTCCTGTAATACTATTGTTTACCTAATGTAAATATCAAACCTGTGATGTTTCACATTAAATCACCAGTCCTACGCAAAGCAGAGGCTAAAAGCCAGCCTAGCAAGAAACCACATTTATCACCAATTTTTATTTGGCTGCCTTTTTAAGTACGGTATGAATGGGAAGTTAAGGAATATTTTTCCTTTTTAAAAAAATTACTGAAGTGGAATATAATCAAGAATTGGAAATACAAGAAAGTCATACGTGACTATAAAAAAATACGGTAAATAGCTTTGCGACATGTCACTTCTCACTATCAAGGCAATGTACCTTTGACAATAAGAGTATAATACCTTGATCACTCATTATTTTAAATAAAAAGTGCTATCACATAATTCAGGTCTCTAGTAAAGAATGTATTTCTCCCTGATCCAAGAACATGAAAAACCCAATTCTACTAAAAATTCAAGAATTGCTGGATTTTATATATCTAACTCACAGTAAAATCTTCCTTTAAAGCAACAACCAAACTATAATTGTTTGAGGTGGAAAATACATACCAGTTCTTTCATTTTTGCAGAGACATTCTACTATTTTTTCCTACATATAAGCATACCTGTATCCTATACTTGTCATTTGTTATTGTTCCAAAGAGATGTAATCACAATATGAGCAACTTGGAACCTATAATAACAAGTAACAGCAGAAAACAAGTTAAGGTAGTAAACTGCCCAAGCAGCAAAATTTATTGATATTGCACTACAGTCTAAATTTAACATGATAATGTTTTTACAGAAAGCCAGTATTGATCAACTGAAAATGTTTTAAAATACAAAGGAAACCTTCCATCATTCAAATTGTATTTTGTAATTTCTAAAGTGGTGTTACATCAAAAGCTTTCAAAGAGAACATAACTGTTAAGACATAAGAATTTGTTCATTTTCTCAGCTTGCATTTCTAGAAAACGTTGGAAGTGCAGCAATTGCAGCAATCCTGCAAACGTTAACTCCCAATTAATAAACATGAGTCACTCCTTTTTTATGGTAGTCACACCCAATTTAAACTGAAAATTAGTCATTTACATTGAGGGAGAGAGACAAAAGCCAGAATGTAATAAACCCAGGGATACAATAAACCTGCTCTAAAGGTATCAACTGTTGTAACTACAGGGTGAACCCAGCAGGTATTTTGGGGTTCCTTTTCTGCTCTCCCTGAATGTTTGACAACCAAAACAAGCACCAAGAATTCCATTACTGTATAGACAGAATCACTCTCAGTGTAAAGTTTACTTACACACTCTTTCTCCAAACAGTAAAATTCCCTAAGGTAAAATAATAAAATGCTTCTATAATTTAAGGCAAAAATTAAATGTTAAATCATTTCACTTAAGACAACAGTGACAGTAATCACATTTATTCTGAGGTCCAGTTTTCTCAATTGAACATCATACTTAGTGAAACCATTTCAATTTTTTTCTACCAGCTTTTAAAGTTCCAAGTAATTTGTTACATAACTCAGCATAAATATCTTCACGTTTTTCAGACTAACATTATTCCCAAGACAACTGTTTTTAAGACCGCCCATCTTCCATGAGCATTACCTAGTCCCAACAGCGTAAAAGACATTTATTCATATCTTGCTTTGGAAATAAGCAGGGTATAAAATGGAATCAATTCTTTCTCCTTTCCCATCCAAACTCAATAGTTTGCCTTTATTCTGCTTAGACAAAAGACTTACAATATTTCCCTTAAGTTCACTAATACATGAATTATAATTCCATTTGATTAACCATTTTATTTGAAATAAGATTGGAATTTTCATTAGTCAACAAGTAAAATTAAAAATCTGAATTGTATGAGTCAGTACCTACCAAAGACAATTTTTATAAGGTATTAAAAGCCAACAGGCAAACTTCAAAAACAGTTGTAAGAAAAAATGTGTGTGTATATATACAAATATATGTAAAATAGTTCATGATTTTATTTTCTTTCCCTATTGGTTACTGAAGGAAAAGATTTGTAATATTAAATGGAAGTCAGGTTAGCTGTCTCCCATCCTAGTTCTGAAGTAAAATATAAGCAAAAAAGCAAAATTAAAGACAGTTCTTTGGACACTTGCATTTGAAACTGAAAGATACTTTAGGTTCAAACACGAACCTAAAATGAACAGTAAGACAGCGGTGCCCCATAACAGCAGTGAGAGGCTCAGAGGAACTCCTGCAGGTGTCTTCTGTGCTTTTGGGTCAGCGCACGCCCTCAGTAAAGTACATGAAGAGCACAAGTCCACTGCCACTCATTTGTTCCAAAAGTACTAGCACACTCCACCAACCAAACTGTTGAGGAATAGTTATTGCCTTTATTTCTTTCACTGTCGAAAACTTTTGCATTCATTTGCTGCCATCCATTGTCTGTTCCTAAATATCACAAAAGCATAAGCCAATATACCATTTTACAAAGAACTAGCTAACTAAAAGCTGAGAAATGACTAACAATGTAGACTTGTGCCCCAAATGTTTCACCATAGGTTGTAGCTACAGATTGCTTTAGACAGATTGCTTCAATGAATTAAAAAGCTGTTACATTCTCCCTTAAAAAGACCACAGCCTAAGAATATTAACTAAGACTGAGGACCAGAAGAACACTGCCCATTTCACCCTAGAAATGCAGGTTTCTTTGTTCCCAATACACTGAGACTGAAAATAGCACAGGTGCCCCCAGTCCTTCAATGTGCTTATGGCTCAAGGGTCACTGAAATCAACTCAAAGGCAAGATATGATCTCTGCTTGCAAATTCCCAGAGGCAGATTCACCATGGATATAGAGCACTAATAAAAAAGAAAAAAAGCTTCTACAAAAGGGACAATACAAGAAGGGAGTGGAGAACAAGGAGAGGGACTCAATAGCCTTGTCCTGGCTAGTCACCCCAAGAAAAAGGATTAAGAAATAGGTCTTCAAGTGGTACAACAGAGAGAAGCCAATAACCACCCCACCACCCAAACAACTGCAAGAATCCTCCCCCCAAAACCAGCAAATATACGTTCAGGGTCTTATTCTTCCAATGTTGCACTAAAAAACTAAAGTCTAGTAACAGGAGTGTCCGTGTGGAACGAAGTTACAAACAAAGGCACCTGATTTCTTATTAAGTCCAAAGCACCCTTGCCCAACACTACACAGTTAATGCAAGCACCTTGCCAAGGTTAGTTCCTTTTAGATTTTGTTTTTCAAGCTGCTACCACAGCTAGACCATCTCCTCTGCGACCCACAGAAGACCCAAGACAAATGGAATCTCTCTAACTAGTCATTTCATTAATCTGGGGTCCCAAATTAAAGATTCAATTATGAGTATTTCTCAAGATAGAAGACTTCCACATACTTTATAAAGTTTTTTTTTATTTATATTTCTTTGTACAATACTTTGTTAAACTCTGAGCAACTAAGCTCATAGAAGCCAGCCCTTCAAGTCCACCCCCATGCATAAGAGGTAGCTTTACTGTTTCCCTAGCTATATATAGACTACTTCGTATTTCAATAGTAAATGCTGCTGTTTGTCACAGGCAGCGGGATGGTAAAGAACGGATCACCATTCAGGACAAATGTACAGCTACCGTGTGAAGTGACTGTGGCTGTGTGCACTCTGGGTTCTGTTCCTGTAAGGAAGCAGTGCACTCCAGTGTGGCTGCAGTCGCCAAGTATCAGCACAGGAAATACCAGACTCCCAAACACTGATCTTTAAAGTGAGAAAATTTACTTCAGGTTCACTGGATTGCTTGGCAACCATACTTGGGGAAAAAAATAACTTTAACCCTACTTGGGAGAACACGTCTAGTAATGGCCACTCTGCTTGGACTAGGCAATGCTCACATTTCTAGCCTAGGACATCAATAGCACTCATTGCTGTCTTTGCCCAGCAACTATACCTATCTTCTCCCTTTGGGGCACTGTTGCTTTAAATAATTACCTTGTTTCTTGAAACTGCCATCCAGATCTCTGCTCTGGAAGAAAACATGGGCAGAGCCTTCCTGGCCATCTGCAACCTGCCATCTTTATCACACAGGAGTTCAGACCTCCAAGAGTAACTCAATTCTAGGAAAAAAGGATGCTGAGAAAGCCCATCATAATCTCACTTTCAGACTTTTTGGCAGCTATACAAATGCACTTTTAAAGTCTCAGGACAGAATACAAAATGAGGAACCCTAGCTAGGCCTTCCCAAGCTATCAGGAATAAGGTTTAACAAAACTGTTGTTTTACTGATACCCATTTACCTAGAAACAGGTACTTAATGGTAAAGGATATTAACACCTTCAGACAAAATAAGAGTTTGTCTTGTTTGGCTTTAATCTAACATTACAGCAATAAATTAGCCTCTTTTCCAGGCTAGAAAATCATCCAAGTCAAAATTACTAGGTAACAATTACTTTTCTTCAATCACAAAAATGTTAATGAATCTAACCTTAAAATTATGATTAATATGCAAAGAAAATAGACAGTAGATGGCAATCAAAACAAAATTTCTGGAGGCAGCAGAGGGAAGTCCAAAGGTACAAAAATATAGAAAGCCAAGAGATATGACCAATAGTAAGGAAAGTAACTTGGCAAACTTTTATAATTGACTTTTGCTCCTTACTGTTCAAGTTAACTATTGGAAACCACCCCCCCAAAAAAAAGTTAAATGAGAGAATAGGTATGAAATGTTTGAATACACACATGTACACAGACCTGAACATTTCTAAAGACCACTACAATATGTTGTTTTATAGAAGAGTTTAACCCCTATGGGAAGGATGCTCTTCACTTAGTTGTTTTTAGTTGATATTACAGTAGTCCCCACTTACCCACAGAGATGCTTTCCAAGATCCCCAGTGGATGCCTGAAACCACGCATAGTACCAAACCCTGTATCACTGTTTTTTCCTATATATACATATCCTTTCACTTAAAGGATGCACATCTGAGTTGCCAGCATCATTACTCTTGTGCTTTGGGGCCATCACTATGTAAAATAAGGGTTATTTGGACACTAGCACTGTCATACCATGAGTCAATCTGATAACCCAGATGCGTGCTAAGTGGCTAATGGGCCGGGAGTGTGGACAGCATGAATCCGCTGCACCACAGGACGATGCAGGGCCCTGGGCAGAGGGAGCAACACAGTGTAAGGTTTCATCACGTGACTCAGAACAATGTACAAGTTAAAACTTAACAACTACTTCTGGAAATTTCCATTTACTATTTTCAGACCGCAGTTGCTTGTGGGTAAAACCACAGAAAGCAAAGCTGCAGATAAGTGAGGACTACTGAACAAATTACTAAAAGACAAAGTACCAACTCAATCTTATAGCATAAAATTAATTTTGCTAAATTTCACATGTCAGTATCTGTACTAATATTTAATAGAAAAATAAGGATATCCAAAGCTCAAAGCAGCAACCACAATTCCTGTGACAGCACAGACTTGCCTTTATATATTAAAATGAGAATCCAACTTAATTTTCAAATATCTTCAAATTTCATCCATGCTCTTAAGAGTTCTATTAGGTTCTCAGACATCTTCAAACACTCATGTCTCAGAAGAGCATCACTGTTTAAATTCCTAAAACTATTCTCTTGTTATTTCTTAATGAAAACTTGTGAAAGCATGTAAACCATACCCTTATCTTTTGGATTACTATGGTTAAGTACAAAAACAATTCATTTAACATCTTATGAAACATTACAGTTATATATAAAAGCACCTACAAAATTTTAAAAAATAAAAGAATCACAGTGCACTGAACCTTGGAACATATAAGGTTGGAACATAAGAAAAGTGGGTTCAAAGACCTATTTCTCTCTCAAAGACATAAACATAATGAAGCCAACACAGCTACTGTTCTCATCTAGCTTAGAATGCAGCACACAGGAGAGTAAATTATTGCATATTCAGCACTCTTCTTCATCACTTGATTTCTTCAAACCATGCTAAATTTTCTCCATGGAGAAATCCAGTTCTGTGCTAAGCATGGCCTTTCTCAAGGAAACCTGAACAATGAGACACTAACACACGGGTCGAAGGGAGTAAGTATAGCAGGTATACATGAAACAGATACGTCCAACTCACACATTTTCTGCATAGTTTAGTCACATCATACACATTAACTTTACTCATGTAACTTTTTTTAATCTCAAGCTGTCAAGATAGATAAAAGCCTCAAGTTATTGAAATCCCATCCCAACAATACCCTAATTTTGTGCCACAGTGCGTCAGTGGAGGAGGCAGCACAACAGCAATAACACTGAACTATGGCTAAACCACTGTAAATGAAGAGAAAACGTATTGGTTCTTGAAAAGGTTCAACACTATTAGAAGACATACTTCCAATAACTAACTCTAATCTCTTTTGCTTTAATAGAGAGCTGAAAAATCCAACTCTAGGCACCAGAAAGAATGACCCTAGTATAGTACTCACTAAAACAAAAACAAACAAACAAAAAAACCCACACATACAAAATTACTAAAAATTAAATGGTTTCCAGATGATAGTAAATGAGTGAAAATGATTTACCTGCCAGGCAAATGAAGTTTCACTCCCTTACCAATTTAACAGGTATCTGGAATGCTGGGACCAACTATAAATATGGCTCAAGAAGACCCAAGCAAAGCAGCTGTACTTCTGGAAAGAAGAATAAGAACTTCCAAACACAATCACAGAATGCATTTTTTAAAAAGTCACAAAAGGATTCACAAATTTGTCACATTAAAAGATGCAGGATTGTAAATAACCTAATTCTAAACACAATGTTGCAATTGTGAATTCCCCTGCTTAGCACCAAGAGGGTGACACTTTCATTAATAAATAGAATTTCTCCTTTAAAAATCAAGCCATTTAAAAGCTAAAGCAAAGTAATACCAAGTGAATTCCTTACAATAGTATTTCTTTTGAAAGCCCCATGGGTTACATAGAACCCCTATTAAATAGGCTATCTATACAGAATAAAGATTTCTACAATAAAATTTACAAGCAGAGATATATTTTGTGGATACCACATGTAAAAAACGATTTTTAAACCCACGTGACAGATGCACACGCACACATATGCTCACACCAATCCCCCCACCCCCCACAAATACCTTCGCTGAGGTCACAAGCAGCCCAAACACTAAAGCCCCCTTACAGCCCTGGTGATTGTCCTCAATTATAGCTGAAATCCTCCTTAAAAAGGGCACTGCCATCCTTATTTTGATTTAAGAATCCTAAAAAAGCAAAATACATTCCTAGGAGTTATGTGTGTTACTTCCATGTTCTGACTCCCACCCCTAGAGAGATGTTTTATTTGTACTTGGGTAAACTGCACCCTCCTTTTACTCTCACTCCACCATCCAGGGGCTTCAGCATGCTAATAGAAGCAAGTGAGTCTCTGCTACTACTGCAGACTGGAACCCACTATAACATCAGTTTCCACAGACCAACACTGAGATGCAACATAAAACCTAATAATGTCAGATTCCATATGTATTTATACAACCGTAATATAGAATATACCTTCTCAAGAACAAAACCATTGTATGATATACTAAAGGGCTGGTGGCAGGATGGCGAAGACATGACTGAGGCAGCTGCTGCATCGTGGACTCTGTGTTCTCTGCTACCCTCTCTCCAGCAGTCTCACAAGTTTACCAACTGCATGTAGCACAACACAAAGTTAGAGCAGCAACTCCACACCCAACCAACTCGGTCCCTCTCCAGGCTGAGGACTTTGTCCCAAATGAAGTGCTAAGAGTTCATTTTGAACATGAACATTATATAGCAGATGCTGGCTCTAAACAAAACCTTTCAACAAAACTTCAAGCAGAGGAGGATTAGAAAACCTAAGTGGTTAAAAGCAAAGAAATATGCTAAATGCCACCAGAGAAGATGACCTGCAATCTTGACTTCTATGACATTTCAACTCTTATGTTCATTTAATAAATTATGTATTGTTTCTTTTAAAACTTCAAAATAAGGAAACTATTATTGCAATCACTAAAATGGGTAGATAGACCATTCCCATTAACTTGATAACTCAAACATTATTTTCTTCATCAGAATATAAAATAAAAATTACAATCACAGAAATAAAATGCCCTCATAAAAGCAACTTAAATTCATTAGCCAAACACTGAAAATGTACACTTGTATAAAAAGGTTATAAAACTGCATTTACAGTCCAAATTCATGTTTCTTTCTACTCTCTCTTCTGCACAGAGAACAATCTCTTCAGAAACATCATTGCCTCCTTGCATTTCTTTAAAACACCTGAGAAAGGTAAGGCTCAGAGAGAGACAACCACTCAAATGTGACAGGTCTCTGCTCTTGGACTTCCACAACACATCTGCTGCTATCAAAGGTCCAAGATTTTCATTATAGCATTATGGTCAAACTTGAAACTCAAAAAGGCTCTGGATGAAAAGGGGACTTTGCAATGTCCATTACATGCCATGGTCTGTCCCTCAGCATGTTCTAGCAACTGGTCTTCACCACAGCAAGATAAGTCATATGCAGCATCTATGTAAAAAAAAACAAAGAAATAAGCTCAGTAACTATTGAATAAGAAATAAAATACAGCCCTTCACCTTTTGGTATAAAGGCATTCATCCTATATAGTATATTTTTATCTAACCTAAGTTGAACCACTAAGATATTTTCCTTCCCTAATCTGTTATTGCAGATTTCCATACAAATATTCAGAATCTTATTTTAAGATCCCTAATATTTATTTTCAAAACTGAACATACCTTTGTTTATCTCCAATATATATTCTGTGCCAAAATAATAGGAGCTTGAGAGAAATCAGAATGTAAGCATTATAAGATTAAAATTACAATGTAAGATTTGTAAAGATTCCAATTCTAGAAAAATAAAGCTGAAGCTTCATTTGGAGCTCATCAATCTTCAGGGAATATATCAACCTAAAGAAAAATCCTACTTTTCAAAACCACAGTACAACAAAGCACTAACTTACCAGGTTTGGGTGTTTTTATTTTTTTCAGTTTATTTTATTTTATTTTTTAAGTAGAACAGGAACCTGACTAGGAAAGTGTATTTGGAATACACATCAAGAGGCTGAGGCAAAAAGTCTGAAGTGAGGTTTCCCAGGACAAGATCCCTTTTATACTTCCTCCTTAAAACAACTTAAAATTTTATATATCTATATCATGACCAACTAAGCTGGGAATACAAAGTTACAGTGTGCCTTCTTTAATGTTCCTGAATATAGACTTTTTAAAGATCTTGTGTATTAACTTATTCCTAAACTTACATTAATTAAACCATCGTGTTACATAAACTTACCAAGTCCCTACCAGCCAAGATGTCTAGAAAAATCCTATTAAGAGTGTTTCTACCCCCATAACTTATACTAAAATGATAGTTTTTCTTCTTCATAGTTAACCTTAACTTTCCAAAGTAAGATTAATACATCTCTTTTAAAATAGCTTTTATCCTGCCCTGGCTGGTGCGGCTCAGTGGATTGAGCTCCGGCCTGTGAACCAAAGGGTCGCGTTGCAGGTTCAGTTCCCAGTCCAGGCACATGCCTGGGTTGTGGGCCAATGCTTTTCTCCCTCTCTTTCTCCCTCACTTCCCTTCTCTCTAGAAGTAAATAAATAAAATCTTTAATTTAAAAAAATAGCTTTTATCCTGTTTAAATCATAGCCCTCAAAAAAATATTATAATGCTTTTCATTTCAAACTTTTTCACATGAAAGTCTTAAATTAGATGGTGAATAAATAAATATCTACTGCACAGGGAATTTAATAAAATTCAAAATAGCACCTAAGACAAAACAGTTTACTGTGCTTCCATATTAAATCATTATTTACAAAGACCTTTCTACATTCTTCAGCATTACTTTCCAAATCAGATCACACACCTACTCTTCATAACTGAGGATGGATAAGTTCCAAGTATCATTTTAATAACAGCTACCCTTAGTACCACTTTAAAAAGATGATCACCAACTTCCAGCCAAGATGGAGGCATAGGGAGATACACTTTCTATCCTCGCACAACCAAAAGGACAACAAATTTAAAAACAAAAAACACCCAGAACTGCCAGAAAATCAAGCTTTATGGAAGTATGACAACCAAAGAGTTAAAGAAGAAGAAAGTTCATCCAGACCAGTAGGAAGAGCTGCCTCCAGCAGCAAGGAGGCAGACTGGGCAGGCAAGGCAGCAGGTGACAGACCAAGCAGTCCCACGTTCACATGCAGATGAGCAGGAAGGAACAACCGGGGAGCGAGACAGACCATGCAACCCAGGGTTCCAACACCCAAAACTAAAGCTTCAAAACCTTGGGGCTGAGGCAGCAGGAGAACTTCTAGCCACACAGGAGAGTTTACTGGAGAGACCCACTGGGTCCTAGAACGTATACAAGTTCACCCACCCGGGAACCAGCACCAGAATGGTACAATTTGCTTATCCGTAGCAGGGAAAGTGCTTGAAAGCAAGGTAAGAGCCAAGCAAGTGGAACTGTTCATTCTCTGACCCCTCCCCCACATATAGTGCCATAACGCAGGTAATTGGGTTGCTCCACCCTGGTGAATACCTAAGGCTCCACCCCTTACAAGTAACAGGTACACCAAGACAAAGAAATATGGTCTAAATGAAGGAACAGATCAAAACTCCAGAAAAAGAACTAAGCAACAAGAAGATAGCCAACCTATCAGATGCAGAGTTCAAAACACTGGTAATCAGGATGCTCACAAATGATTTCGTATGAATGAAAAATAGAGGAAGAAGTGAAGGCTATGCAAAGTGAAATAAAGAAAAATATACAGGGAGCCAACAGTGAAGGGAAGGAAACCAGGACTCAAATCAATGGTTTGAAGTAAGTGAGAAACAAGGATGTGTTCTTCGACAAGAACACAGAGAAGAAACAAGAATTCAAAAAACTGAGGATAGTATAAGAAGCCTCTGGGACATCTCCAAACATACCAACACCCAACTCACAGGGATGCCAGACGAAGAAGAGGAAGAGCAAGAAATTGGAAATTTATTTGAAAAAATAATGAAAGAAAACTTCTCCAATCTGGCAAAGGAAACAGACTTCCAGGGAGTTCAGGAAACCCAGAGAGTCCCAAAGAAGTTGGACCCAAGGAAGTATACACCAAGGCAAATCATAATTGCATTACCCAATATTAAAGATAAGGAGAGAATCTTAAAAGCAGGAAGAGAAAAGGAGACAGTTACCTATAGAGAAGTTCCCATAAGACTACCAGCTGATTTCTCAAAAGAAACCTTGCAGGCAAGAAGAGGCTGGAAAGAAGTATTCAAAGTGATAAAAGGCAAGGACCTACATCCAGGTGTATTCTTTCCAGCGAATCTATCATTTAGAATGGAAGGGCAGAGAAAGTGCCTCCCAGATAAGGTCAAGTTAAAGGAGTTCACCATCACCCATCATCACCCATATAACATTTTATTATATGAAATGTTAAAGGGACTTATCTAAGAAAAAGAAGATCAAAACTATGAACAGTGCAATGACAACAAACTCAGATTCTAACAACAGAATGTAAAAAAACAAGGCAAAAACAAATGAAACAAACAACTAGAACAGGAACAGAATCACAGAAAGGGAGATCATACAGGGTTATCAGTGAGAAGGGTGAGGGGGGAGAATGGGGGAAAAGGCACAGGGAATAAGAAGCATTAACTGATAGGTACAAAATAGACAGGAGGAAGTTAAGAATAGTATAGGAAATGGAGAAGCCACAAAACTTATATTGTATGATCCATGGACATGAACTAAGGCGGGGGGTGGGGGGAGAATGCTGGTGGGAGACAGGAAGCAGGGTGGAGGGGTATAAAAACAATGGGAAAACTAATAGAATACCACTAAAATACCCTTTAAAATTTTTTTAAAAAGTTGATCACCACTTCCAGAAAGGGGGAATGCCCCCTTCTGAAGTCAGTGTACCTCTTACATATTTCTGTATGTCACACAGAATGAGGTCTCCTTACCTTCAAAATATTTGGTTCTACTCCCCTTCTAAACCTGAGCAATTATTTATCTGTAACATTCATGCACAGCACCAAGGCCTGACATTTACAAAATAAATAGCACATTGAAAGGGCAAATAATTTCATCTTGAGCATTTAAATAAATTCATTTTAGCCAGTTTCATGTTTAGAGAACTTGACCACAAATATGAACTCTCTACAGAAATGTGCAACTCTTTCTGCTTATTATATTTTATCACACACTCCAGTAAAATCAAGGTCAGGCCAAAACCAAATCCTATGAGTCAGAGATTTTCAAAAGAAAATAACTTGCCTGTTTCAAAATTATCCTGAAGTTTTCGTGGGTGAAGTTTCTTTTCACATTTCTATAAAAGAAATAAACATATAGAAATAAACATAAACACATACCATTTCCAGTTATTTCATTTATTAGAAATGAGGATACTACTTATAAAATGTAATATATTGTGAACATATTTCCTTTTGAATACAAATCTATACCATCATTTTTAATAACTACATGGTAGTCTATTGCATAGATCTACAATGCTGCATTTAATGTTATCTTCTTGGATGGACATTTACATAGTTTCTTGGTTTTCATTCTTAAAAAGAGTAAAGGGGTAAATATTCTTCCAAGTGTTACCAATACACTCAACTATACACAACTGGATATTGTCTCATCACTGCCAATCTGACAGGAAAAAAATATAAGTGAAGGGCAAGTAATCTAAGAATTAACTGATGTCTAACAGTCTTTGATAGTGAACTCAGTAAGCCCCAAGTTATATAGGGCACCTAAGAATTCAGGTAAAATATTTTTGCTAAAGACAAAATTACTATTATCGTCCACTGTTAAAGAAAAATAGATGAGGCTACAACAAAACAGTTCAACATACAAATAACAAGACTTACAGAAAACATAAGCAAGACCTTTAGTTATGAATTACTTTCTGGAGCACAGGCTAAAAGAATGGAAGTAAATGCTTTAAAATGCTCAGTTGTTTGTGTTTAGGACTAATCTGATTACAGAATACTGACTGTATTTTGTTTCTTTTAAATTTTTTAAATTCTACCAATTTAAAGGAAAAAATGCATTGCAATGTTCTTTCAAACTTTTAACTCCATTAACATAGCATAGACTCTACATAGAATGTAAACAGAATATCCAGGGACTTCCTCTATACAGCAGGTTTGGCTACACACTGTTTTCATAGTATTAAAATTAATTTAAATAACGACATAAAAAGCAAGCATTACATGGGCCACTGAATCAAAGTTAACAAACCTTAATTGAAAGTAGTTAAAAAGATTTTTAGTGGGCAAACTGCACAATTTCACTCTACAACAATCCTTCAACTAAAATATGCCTTGAAAATGCCCTTGCCTCACTCTTAAAAAGGGCAAACTCCCTGCTTAGCTTGAGAACTGTAACTCTTACCATCAAGGAACTCTGCTGCTTGCCCGGCTGGCTGTGGACCCCATTTGTTCTTTTCTTTTGATTAGGTGAATCTTGATACTGTTTTCTGCCATTTCCCCTCATACTTTGATTCTGTTTTTGCAACAAGAAAAAATAAAATATAAACCTACGTTATAATGCAAAAGGAAAAAAGAATACACCCCTATGAATTTGATAAGCTGGTTTAATCAGAGTTTAGCAAATCACATCCCCCACAAAAAAAAACCTTACTAAAACATTGGGGAACCATACCACATCAATATTTTTTCTTATAAACGACAGAGTTTCACAAAGCGAGGGCCCTAGGAATCTTACCATATCCCATTTCTGCCTACAGATTTTGTTTCAATACATGAGTTAAAAACCATGGGAAGAGGAAAGGAACAAATATAAAAAACTTATGTGACTGTCAAAGCAAAGGTAGAGGGAATGCTGAGGCACAATGACCCCAGTTCTTAGAACAGGAAACACATAGCAGATGCAATCAACTGTTATCATATCACCCACTTTAAGTTATTAATAAATACTTAGTAATGCTTAATACTTATATTAATAAATGATTAAACAGATAAATATTTAAATTAATATTCTCATTTTATAAAGTAAACAAGACTGGTGTTTCAAACATTTGGGCCATTATCTCTAAGTTGAGACCTAAAGCTTAAACACACAATAGCTAACATCTTCCTGTTATACTGCTTTATCACAAGTTAATTTTCAAACATTAATTGGCCCTTAGAGATGTTGAAAAAGCAAGTTTAAGAAGCTTGGCTAAAACAATGTATACAAAATTACTATTATTATTTAAAATATATAAAAAATACACTCATTTACTTACATTTTATCTACCTACAGAAAAAAAATTAAGTAATTACTAAAAAAGCTTGGAAACAGTAAGTTAATTAACTAAAGAATGGTAGGAAAATATGGGTTTTAGAAACTCTTGTTACCACACGATTTTAATTCAATTCTATTCTGCTCTTGCTGGTATTTACTTTTTATTAGACGTGCTTCAATACAAACAATTTGCAACTTTAACCACTTCTGAATGTACAATTCAGTGGCAGTAAATACAGGTAAAATGTGCAAATACCACAAGTATCCATCTCCAGAAGTTTTTCATCATCCATCTTTTTGATATTATGGATGATCATGCTATTATGAGCTTTGGCATACAAGTTACCTTTTGAGTTCCCCCTCAACTAGAAGGGGCTAATAACTCAGTTCAGGATTCGTCAGTCTGTTTTCAATTCTTTTGAGTATATGCCTAGGAGTGGAATTACTAGGCCATATGGTAATTCTATAATTTTTTTCTTTTCTTTTAAATTAATTCTAGAGAGAGGGGAAGGGAGAAAGAGGAAAATAAACATTGACTGATTGCCTTTCATACATACTCCAAATGGGGACCAAATCCACAACCCAGGCATGTGCCTTGACTGACAACTGCGGCCTTTTATTTTGCAGGACAACACCCAACCAATTAAGCCACACCAGCAAGGGCTTTATGTTTAACTTTTGAGGAACCACTGAACTGTTTTCCATGGCAGTTGCACCATTTTATACTCCTAGCAGCAATGCATAAGGGTTCCAATTTCCCTGCACCCTTTGTCAACTTGTTATTTTCCATTTTCTTTCTTATACCCATCCTAATGGGTATGAAGTGGTATCTAATTGTGGTTTTAATTTGCACTTCTCTGCTTACAAATGATGTTGAGCATCTTTTCATGTGCTTATTGGCCATCTGTATTTTTTTGGAAAAATGTCTGTTCAAGTTGTTTATCCATTTTTCAATTCGGGTTTTTTGTTTGGTTGGTTTTTTTTTTTTGCTATTCAGTATAGGAGTTCTTTATGTATTTTGGATATTAACCTATCAGATAAATGATTTGTAAATACATTCTCCAACTCTGTAGTATCTTTTCACTCTTTTGATGGTGTCCTCTGATGCACAAAAGCTTTTAATTTTGATAAATCCAATATATTTTTTAGAAGCCTGAAAATAAAAAGTGGCACCAAAATGGATGGCTAAAATAACAAAGATATATAATACCAAGCATTAGAAAGTATACGACACAACTGGAATTCTCATATACAGGGTCCGGCAGAAGTAACACCTGCTGGAGTGTGGTTGATAGGGTAATAATGTGAGTGTAATAATTTATAGTTTTCATTTGAACATTTCACCTAAATTTTATATGGTATGCTTGAGTGTGATATTGTTATATTACAGAATTACATGCTTATGATTTTGATAAAAGATTTTGTAATAAAAAAGGGGTGTTATTTGTGCTTAACCCTATTTTTGCTGGGGATATAAATTACTTGAGAATATTATTTGCCGTATACTCAAGAACACAGCCATATTCAGTGATCCAGTGGTTCTACTGTCAGTTATATATACCCCAAAGAATATATACGTTCATCAAAAGACATGTACATTTAATATTCATAACAGTATTACCTATAAAAGCCCTTAACTAAAAATAACCAAATGTCCATGGAGAATAGAATAGAGGACTTCTAGCCAACATGGTAGAGTAGGTAAACACTGTTCTCCCATGATCACATCAAAACTTACAGAACATCACAGAGAACCACCAGAAGACTAGCTGAACAGAATTCCTATAACTAAGGATATAAAGAAAAAACCACACCAAGATTGATAGAGAATTAATGGGGCAGAGATGCAGAACAGGTAGGTCCCACATCCATGGTGTGGTAATTAAAAAAACAAAAGAGCTATCTCAGCTGTGGGAATCCCCCAAGAAGTAAGAAGGCCAAGCCGCACACCAAGCTCCCCAACCTGGGTCACCATTGTAAGGAAGAAAAGTTCCCTTAACACCTGGCTGTGAAAAGCAACAGGGATAGTGTCTGAGAAACATAACAGGATGCTAGAGACTGAGGCACTGCAGATCTTACAGGCCTGATCACAGACCCCCTCACTCACACTCATTCACTTGCTCTAGGCTTTGGCACAAGGGCAGCAGCTTGAAAAGTATCAGGGACAAAAAGGGAGGATACAAATGGACTAGCTTCAGGATGAGGGATAGAGAGGCAAATAGCTCTTTCCATGATGAAGTGCTGGCAGATGCCAAATCTGAACTCTCCATTAAGGGGCTAACACTGTTCCCTCCACCACCGTGATTTCAAGGTCCTGCCCCTGTTGATTCTGAGACCCCATTCTACTCAACTCATGTGCCCTGCCCAAACCTCTTTCAGTGTCTCTTCCACAAAAGTAGCCTGTCTCAGCTGTGTGACCAACTTTCCTAAAAACTCTCAAAGGTTCACAAACCCCCAAACAAGGAGTATATAGCATCAACATGCCCTCCTCCTCTTGCTAAGGGGCCCAAAGCCAGTACTAATGGCAGCCAGCCTCGGATCAGAGCATAGTCTCTCCCAGGCACCTAAAAGCCCAGCACAGGCAATAACCAATCACATATCACTTTGTAGCTCCTACCAGGTGGCCATAAACAACACACCCAAAAGGCAGACATGGCAGGCAGCAGAGCCCCACTAAAGCTGACCCCACCAGCTCATCTGCTATAGTCACTATTAGGCCTCACATCCTGTCAGCCTAAGAGTCAGTCCCACCCACTGATGTGCCAACAATCAGTCAAGGCTCAACTACAAGAGGGCATACATAACCCAGTAAGGGACACCCTGGAAGCACCCGGCTCAGGTGACCGGGGAGGTTATACCATTAAGATCCACAGTAGGACATAAAGCCCCTCTACCAAGACTAAGAGATATAGCAGCTCTACCTACTACATGGAAAGGAATACAGAGATGCAGCCAAAAGGAGGAGACAAAGAAACATGTCCCAGATGAACAGGCCAAAACTCCAGAAAAGGACCTAAACAAAACGGAGGACAGCAAACTGGCAGACAGAATTTGAAACACTGGTTATAAGGACGTTCAATGAATAGAGGGAAAGAATAAATGAATTCAGAGACAACTTCAACAAACAGAAGCCATAAAAAGAATCAGTGAGAAATGAAAAGCACAATACTGGCATGAAGAATACATTAGATGTAATCAACAGCAGAGTAAATGAAGTAAAGGATGAAACTGGCAATCTGGAAGAAAGTAGCAAAAACACCTAATCAGAACAGAATAAAGGAAAAACATTTTTTTTTTAAATTAAGACAGTTTAAGGGATCTTTGGGACCACATAACATTGCATTGTAGGGGTATCAGGAGGAGAAAAGAGAGATCAGGGGTTAAAAACCTATCTGAGAAAATAATAACGACTGTAAATTTCTCTAACCTGGCAAAGAAAATTTGCCAATTTTCTTTATCGTACCAATACTGTTATCAGACAAAATAGACTTCAAAACAAAGAATTTTAAAAAGGGCATTTCATAATAACGAAGGGATCAATCCAAATAGAGAATATAACCCTTGTGAACATTTACACACATAACATAGGAGCACCTAAATATATACAGTAAATATTGATGAACATAAAGAGACAGATCAAACAGTAATACAGTAATAGTAGGGGACTTTAACACTCCAGTGAAATCAATGGATAGATCATCTGACACAAAATCATGAAAACAGCATCCTTAATGACACGTTAGACCTGATGGATTTCACTGTTACTTAGAACATTTCACCCCAAGAGCAGAACATACATTCTTTTCAAGTGCCCCTAAACCATTTTCCAGGAAAGTCCACGTTAGGCCACAAAACAAGTCTCAATAAATTTAAGACAGAAATTGTGCCAAGCATCTCTACAATCACAATGGTAAGAAACTACAAATCTATTACAAGAAAACTAAAAAACATATGAACACATGAATGTTAAATAACATGGTACTAAGCAATGGATGGGTTAACAAGATAAAGAAATCAAAAGACACCTTGAGACAAAAATGAAAACACAACAATCCAAAAATCCATGGAACACAGTCAAAGCAGCTTCTCAAGATAGAAACTCCTAGCAATACAGCCCTACCTCAACAAACAAGAACTGTCTCAAATAAACCACGTAACCTTACACCTAAAGGAACTAGAAAAGAACAAAGCCAAAGTGAATAGAAGAGGAAGGAAAATAATACAAATTAGAGCAAAAATAAATGAGTCTTAAAAAAATACAAAAAATAGGCCCTGGCTGGTGTAGCTCTGTGGATTGAGCACAGGCTGTGAACCAAACGATCGCCAGTTCAGTGCCCAGTCAGGGCACATGCCTGGGTCATGGGCCAGGTCTCCAGTGGGGGCCACCTGAGAGGCGACCATACATTGATGTTTCTCTCCCTTTCTTTCTCCCTCCCTTCCCCTCTCTCTAAAAAGAAATAAAACCTAAAAAAAAAAAAAAAAAGATTAAAAAACATACAAAAAAATAAACCAAGAATTGCTTCTTTGAAAAAAAAAACAATAAATCTGTAACCAGACTCATCAAAAACACAAGAGGACACAAATAAAATCAGAAATAAAAGAGAAATGACATGACACCACAGCATTATAAAAAAATACTACACACAATTATATGCCAACAAATTAGACATCCTAGAAGAAAAGAATAAATTCCTAAAAGAATACAATCTTCCAGACTGAATCAAGAAGAAACAGAAAATTTGAACAGACCAACTACCAGGAAAAAAAAATTGAATCAGCAATCAAAAAACCTCCAAAAAAATAAAGGCCCTGGACCAGAAAGCTTCACAGGTGAATTTTACCAAACAATCACAGATTTAACAACTGTCTTTCTCAAACTATTTATTCCACTACAATTGAAGAGGAGAGAAAGCTTCCAAGTTCATTTTATGAGGTCAGCATTACCCTAATTGCAAACCAGACTAAGACATTACAAAAAATATATATAAGCCATTATTCCTGATGAACATAAGATATAAAATCCTCAACAATACAGTAACAAGCCAAATCCAGCAGTACATTAAAAAGATCATACACCACGATCAAGTGGGATTTATTCCTACGATGCTGGGTTGGTTTAATACCCTCAAATCAATTACCACGATACACCACATAAACAAAATGAAGGACAAAAATCGTATCATATCAAAGATGCAGAAAAAGCATTTCACAAAATTCATCTTCCGTTTATTATTAAAACTCAGCAAAGTGTGAACAGAGGAAATATACCTCAACATAGTAAGAGGCCACATATGAACCACAGCTATATCATAGTCAATGGTTAAGCTAAAAGCGTTTCCCTTGAGATGAAGAACAAGACAGGGATGTGCACTTTTGCCACACTTTTGAAAGTCCTCGCCATAGCAATCAGACAAGAAAAAAAAGGGAAAAGTTACCCCAACTGTAAAGGAAAAGGTAAAACTGCCATTATTTGCATATGACATGATATAAAGAATCTTTAAGAGTCCACCAAAAAACTACTAGAACTGATAAATCAACAATGAAGTAGTAGGATACAAAAATTAATATTCAGAAATAGGTTGCATTTTTATATTCCAATAAACTATTAGAAAAAAATTTTTAATCCCATTTACAATTGCACCAAAAATGAAATAAATAAAATAAAATAATACAATACAATACAATACAATACAATACAATACAATACAATACAATACAATACCTAGAAATAAGTTTAACCAAGGTGGTAAAAAACCTGTACCGAGAAAATTATAAGTCACAGAAGAAAGAAATCCCTGTCAAAATACCAATGATATTTTTCACAGAACTATAACAAATAATCCAAAAATTTATATGGAACCACAGAAGATCCCAAATAACCAAAGCAATCTTGATAAAGAACAAAATTGGAAGTATCATACTACCTAATATAAAACAATACCATATGGCTACTGTAATCAAAACAGCATTGTACTGGCATAAAAACAGACACATAGATAAATGGAACAAAATCCAGAAATAAACCCAGGCTTATATGATCAATTAACCTATGACAAGCTTTGGTAATCAAAATGCTCACAGAACTAAATGAGCTTGGTCGAAAAATGAGAAAACAAATAAAAGATACCCAAAATGAAATAAAGCAAGATACTCAGGGAATCAACAGTGATGGGAAGGAAACCAGGACTCAAAGCAACGATTTGGAACAAAAAAAATAAATAAATAAACATCTACCCAGAACAGAATGAAGAGACAAGAATTCAAAAAAGTGAAGAGAGTCTTACAAACCTCTGGGACAACCTGAAACATTCCAATATCCAAATCATAGGGGTGCCAGAAGGAGAAAAACAGCAGCAGAAATTGAAAACTTATTTGAACAAATAATGAAGGAAAACTTCCCCAATCTGGGGAAGGAAACAGACTTCCAGACAGTCTAGGAAGCTCAAAGAGTCCCAAAGAAGTTGGACCCAAAGAGGAATACACCAAGGCACATCATCATTAAGTTACCCAAGATTAAAGATAAAGAGAGAATCCTAAAAGCAGTAAGAGAAAAGGAGACAGTTACCTACAAAGGAGTTCCCATAAGAAATGAGCTGATTTCTCAAAAGAAACCTTGCAGGCAAGAAGGGGCTGGAAAAGAAGTATTCCAAGTCAAGAAAAGCAAGGACCCACATTCAAGATTACTCTATCCAGCAAAGCTTTCACTTAGAATGCAAGGGCAGATAAAGTGCTCCCCAGATAAAGTTAATGGAGTTAGTTCATCATCACCCATCTCTTATTATATGAAATGTTAAAGGGACTTATCTAAGAAAAAGAGGATCAAAAATACACTATCAACAAATGAACCTAAAAGAAGAGAAAAACAATGAAAACAAAAAATAAGCAAACAACTAAAACAAGAACAGAATCAGAGAAATGGACATCACACGGAGGGATTTCAATATGGAGGGGGAAGGGAGGAATGGGGGAGAAAAGGTACAGGGAAGATGCAGCATAATTAGGCATAAAATAGATGGAGAGAGAACAAAATGGTATAGGAAATAGGACTCAAAGAACTTGTATGTACAACCCATGGACATGAACTAAGGGGGGGAATGCTGGAGGGTTGAGGGGCAGGGCAGAAGGGGGATAAAGGGGGATAAAGGGGGAAAAATTGGGAAAACTGTAATAATCAATGAAAAATACTTAAAAAAATAAAAATAAAACATAAAATCTCATATAACTTAACACCAAAACAATGTGATAAAAAAATGGGCACAGAATCTAAATAGACATTTCTCAAAGACATACAGATGGCCAACAGGCATTATGAAAAGATGGTCAACATCAGTAATCATCAGAAAAATGCATATTAAAACTGCAATAAGTTATCACACCTGTCAGAATGGCTATCATCACCAAACAAGTGTTGGAAAGAATATATAGAGAAAAGGCAACCCTCATGCACTGTTGGTGAGACTGCAAATTAGTGCGGCAACTATGGAAAATCAGTATAGATGTTCCTCAAAAAATTAAAAATACTATGACCCAGCAATCCCACTTCTGGATATTTATCTGAAGAAATCCAAAAACACTAATTTAAAAAGATACATGAAATGAAAAAATAAAATAAAGATTACATTTAAAAAAATAAAATAAAAAGATATATTAATTACAGCATTATTTACAACATCAAGATATGGAAGCAACCTCAGTGTCCATCAATAGGCAAATAAGGAAGAGGTGGTATGTATATGCAATGAACCATTACTCAGTCTTAAAAGAGAATAAAATCTTACCATTTGTGACATCAATGAACCTAGAGGGTATTATGCTGAGTGAAGTAAGTCAGAAAGAGAAAGACAAACACCATCTGATTTTGCTTTTGTGTGATATATTTTAGAAAGTAAACAAAAGAAAAACAAACTTACAAATACAGAGAATAAACTAATGGTTGCCAGATGAGGGGGTGGTGGGGTGCTGGTTGAAAAAGGTAAAGGAATTAAGTAGTACAGGAAGTGGGGGGTTGCAATGCGCAGAGGAGACAAAGTGGGAAAAAGTGGGACAACTGTAATAAAATAGTAATTTCCAAAAATTAAAAAAATACAGATTTGCAGTTAAAAAACAGTCACAGAGCTATAAACTACAGCATAGGGAATATGCTCAGTACTATTATAACAACTACACATGGTGTTATATAGGTACTAGATTTATCAGGGTGATCACTTTGTAAGTTACATAAATGTATAGTCACTGTTGGACACCTGAAACTAGTATTATATGGTATGGCCACAATAACTGAAAAATTAAAAAAAATTAAAGAGTTGAATGGATAAATAAGTTGTTGTATAATCAATCATAGACTAGAATACAATACAGCAATGAGCCTTTCACTGGTAGCATATATACCAAAGTCAGATGTTAATCCCTATTACTATACTAGATTTATGGCAAAGCTGTAAAAGTTAAGGAGTCTCAGCCCTGCTTCAAATCACAAGTGAGGAACACAGGAGTCTTTCATCAACAATTCAGAATTCTATAACTATTAAAATTCTAATTCCTCAATTCAGACACATTTCAAAGTCAAATGATCTAAAATTACAAAAATCTTTAAATGTATATCACTCACCTTTGCTTTTAAAAGGTCAGACGTTTCAGGATGATTATTATATGGCTTTTGCTGCAGTGGTTGCCTGTGCTTTACCCATTGGTCACCTGGAGAACCTTCAGGAAATAACTGCTGACTATGGCGGAATTTGGTTCGACTATACCAAGATTTAAAAAATAAAAATCAGATCAGAAAATTTTCACTTGCAGTTTCTAACACCATGGCTTATCTTACAGACTACAATTTTTACTTTCTTATTTATTGTCTAGCTCCCCCTACTGGAATGTAAGTCCGCTTTGTCTACTATCTCCAGCATGGAGAAGAATGTCTGGCATTCAGTATTTCTTCAATGAATTACTAACCTATTATTTTTAACCCCAACCTTTTCTAAACTATCCATTCCACCTCCTCCCTTGTAAGTGATCCTACTTTTAAAAAATGTGAAGAAAACAATTCTGCATAAATTTATTGAAACAAATAAATATAAGTAGACTTTCCTTCTTAATAGGACAAGACCACTGCTACTCTTACTGGGATGTTTAAAGTGTGGAACTTGATTCTACACAGGTCACTTATGGACCCTATCCATGTTGAAAGAGGATATGAAAAATTAAGCTATACTCTAAAGGAAAAAATTAAGGGGCCCAAGACAATGGATGAGCAAATCAAATATCCAGTCATAAATTCTTACACAAAAGAATTTGATTATAAAAGATTGTATTCATGCAGTAGTTTGTAATAAAGAAATCCTGTTCTATTGTACCCCTTACATGTATAATATAATCCAGTCACTAATCCCAGGAACTGTATTAGAAGATTATTTCTGAATATTTCAGAACTCTTCCCCTTTCTCACTTAAAAATTACAGTAAAATTTTAGCCTATTCTTTCTTTAGACAAAATTCAGTTACTTCAACACATCATCACAGACATTAGTCTATTCACCAAAAACACATACTACTCTCCTAAGAAACCTGAAATTTGGTTAAAGAAGTTGGTTTTTTTCCTTATTCTACTCCCCAAGACAACAAACCCTAAGACTGAAAGATATGGGTGTCATATTACATTATGGCAGAGAGATTTTCTCAAACATGAATAATTTTTTTAAACACTACTTCATAACTTTTTAGTAGTATCTTTGTATCTTTCCAAAACTGGCTGCATTCTTGTCTGCTTTACTTTAACGGCTTCACTTTATCTAGTGGTATATAACTTGATTATCATAATCATAAATTCTGAAAGGCAGAAATGACATTTAATCTAAGCTCCTATCCTCATAAAACCCAATTAAAATGGAATCTTCCCTATGTTTATAAAAAACATTCACTGTAGATGCAATTTACTTCTATTATTTAATTTTTGAAGCTCTGGGATAAAAACAGAACACCTAAATTAAAGAAAATGTAAAAAGCAAGTCTCTTAATCTAACAAAGGCAAAGTTCTAACAAGCTGATTACAAATATATATGCTTTTTGAACAAAATTACCTACACAGCCTACTCTGTAATTATGATTTAGATACTATTAAGTTCAAAACAAGAAAATGTTCTTTGTGGTTTATATCCATGTAATAGTCACCCTTTATATACTAGGGAAATAAAGCCCACATAATTCTTCACACTTCCTTCTGAACAAATTTTACATGGGCATCCTTTGTCCCCCTACACAAACAGACCTAAATATAGCCTCCATTCAACCATCTTCAAAAACACAATTATCTCTACAGTATAAATGAGAACAGAGAAGTAAGAGTATAAACACGCACAGAAGATTCTTCCTTTCCTCCTCTTCTATTTATCCATAAAGAGTTGGTATCCCTCTTCCCAATTCAAAATAACCTTTTTGATCTAATTAAAAAACCCTTAAAAAAAAAAAAAAAAGAAAAAGAAAACCTTCTATCTGTGAAACCAATAACAAAATAGTACCTATAAAGGAATCCAACACCTCTGCAAACTTTAGAAGCAAAATACAACTGTATTAAAAACTAAAAACTATCAGAAAGTCAGAAGCCTATGAATATATTTCTTTACCTCAATTTCTCCACAGTGGGTTTAGCTGGTGTGCTACCAGCTGAGGAAAACCCATTGTCGCTATCTGAGGAATCTCCAAATCTTCGAGAAAGCCAGTCCCTTAATGGTCTACGGAGATATTAAGAATTCACTTTTAAAACTTGGCTGTATGAAGAAGCTCAGTATCAAAATTATAAAGGTTAGATTTTTATTTCAAGAAATATGAACATACCTGATAAAGGGAATAGCCATAAAAAATTTGTTAGGAGCCAAACCAAGTTTGGATTTTGGGGTCATATCATTTCTATGACAGGGCAATTTCTCTATGGAGAACCATTCAATGTTCTGAAACACAAGAAGAAAATAATTCATTTAGTTAATTATTACTGAGGAGTTTCTAAAAGCAATATCCTATTTCATTCAACTGGGATACAGTCCAGCAACCTCAAAGTACTTTCAAGTACATACCCGAATTTCTCTTCTGGTTTTTGGGTTAAATTTTGTATCTTTTGGAATTCCTGGAATGATGTACAAACGAGCAAGCTGGTCATTAATTCGAAGTTCAATGTAATCATCCTTACAAATATAATCTTTGATATCAAAACCAGTTTCTTCAAAGACCTGGAAATAATAAATTTGAATGATTTTTAATTTTTGCTGTCAGACCTCCAGTTCATTAAAATTTGCTTATTTCGAAAGCAAAAATTCAGAAATATCCAGGCAATTAAATGCATGAAAATAGGCAGGAAATCAGAATTCTAGGGTCTAGTTCTACCTTTGCCTCTGTGGAACTATTCAACTATGGAAAAACCTCTTCACATATATGAGCCTAAGTATCTTTATTTATTCAATGAAGGAAAATGTGTGACACTGTGATTTACAATAAAAAATAAATATTTGGTCATTTTCCCTCTTTCTGGTAGATATTTCCTAAAACCCTCAGAATTTCCTAAATGATAAAGAACATCACAGCTGTCTTGTTATGTTAATGGAGTTATTTTTTAGACAGGGAAGGGTGGAAGCTGGTTATCAGGAGAACCAACCAAGTGAGTAGAGGGTTGGAACCCTCCAGAAAGGGGAGAAAGGCTGAGGCTGAACTCATTCAGCAATGGCCATGATATAATCAACTATGCCCAAGTCATGAAGCCTCCACAAAAACCCAAAATAATGTAGTTCAACAGCTTCCAGGTTACTGAATACATGGAGATTTGGAGAGAGTGCTGCTCAAGGAGAAAGCATGGAAACTCCACACTCAGTGGCTATAAACTACTGTGGATCTTTCATGCTAGAGTTTCTCCCTTTTCCTCTACTTTTGGAACCTTCTAATCAATCAGTGGGGAGACATTAAAGCATATGCACAGACCTGAATATCTTAAAAGGTACAGGTGTGGAGGAGCTCTTTCTACCCATTTTTTGTCTCCTTCCTCATCTCTCTCCTTATCTCGTCACAGTTCAGGTACATCTTCCTACCTTCCTTAATAAGGGAACCATCAACACTTCTCTCAGGCACTTGTAGTCTGTGACTTCCAATTTAAGCTCCTCCATGACACCCAACTCATTTCCATCACGATTTCTGTATATACCTAAGTATGTTAAACTTTTGGTTTCCTATAGGAAGTGTGGAAAATAATAGGTATTTATTGAGAAGAGGAAGAAAATAATCTTCTGAGGTGTTAGAAATCCTCTATATCTTGATTAGGATGGTGGTTTCAAAGGTATATAAATACAAAAATGATAATCTGTTAAGATTAGTGTACTTTAAGTTTTTATCCAACAAGAAAAGGTTTAAAAATAATCTGTATAAAGGGTGGGGCAAGAGTATGTTTACAGTTGCTCATATGGAAAATGATAATAAATAATACAAGAATAAACTGTTTTTTGTACTCATAACTGTAAACCTACTATTGCCACACCATATATGGTTCTTAATACTTTTTTTTAGTTATTCTCTTTAATTCCCTTCTTCGAAAAATATCTTATAATCAGAAATAAGTATACATATCTAGTCATGAAGTCTGTATAATAATTATGAACAATGTTAAAAGTAAACTGCATAATCTAAATTTTTTATGAGCAGAGTCTGTTGCCTTTATGTTACCTTTGTGTTGCAAATTGTACACTGAATGAGCCTGAATAGGATACTGAGTGAGGGAGGGGGTGGAAACTGTTGAAAAGAACAACAGGGCAATTAGTAAACCTAAATATGACCCTTGCATTAGATAACAGCACCTACCAACGTTACATTCCTGAATATTATAATTACATTTGTCCAGACGGGTAGAAGGTGCAGAGTTGCAGAGATGGGCTAAGAGGCAAGGAGACAGGTGGGGTGAGTAGAGTCTGCAGCGGCAGCAGAACGGGCTTGGGTGGTTCCACATTCTTGTGTGGTAGACAAAAATCGGGAGATACCTTGGGAGCAAGTAATCCCAGCCCCAGGCCAGACCACACAGTCTAGGTTTACAGCACCAGGAAGATAAATCCCCGTAACTTCTAGCTGTAGTAATAACAGTGGAGTTTGTAGCGGCAGAAGGAACTGCCAGATTTTCAGGAAAACTCCCCTTAAATGGCCTTAAAACATACCCACCCACTCTGGGATTCAGCACCAGGGGAACAGCTAGAAGGGCGCAAGTAGAACACAGGGAGTGAGTGAAGTGAATGGAAACAGGGCGAGTGCCAGGCAAACCTTCGGAAGCCAGGCAACAGCACAGTCCCCTCTCCAAGACCTCCCCCCATACAGACCCACAAAGCAGTGAAGCAGGTGCCCTACCCTGGCGATTACCCAAGGCTCCCCCCAACATAATTTACAGAAGCCTTTTCTACAATAGGACATACTACTAATTCAGGGAGTCAAAACAGCTCTGCCTAATACACAATAAAACACCACAGGGAGGCTGCCAAATTGAGGAGACAAATATGGCACAAATGGAAGAACAGAACAAAACCTCAGAGAAAGAACTAAATGAAAGAGACACAGCCAACCTATCAGATGCAGAGTTCAAAACACTGGTGTGATCAGATGCTTAGGGAACTCACTGGAGTACAGCAACAAGATAAAGGAAGAAATGAAGGTTACATTAAGTGAAATAAAGAAATATCGACTGGGAACCAACAGTGAAGGGAAGGAAGCCTGAAGTCAAAACAATGATTTGGGACATAAGGAAGAAATAAACATTCAACCAGGACAGAAAGAACAAGAATTCAAAAATATGAGGATAGCATGAGAAAACTCTGTGACATCTCCAAACGTACCAACAACATCTGAATCATAGGGATGCCAGAGGAAGAGGAACAGCAAGAAATTGAAAACTTATTTGAAAAAATAATGAGAGAAATATTCCCTAATTTGATGAATGAAATAGACATACAAGTGAAGGAAGCACAGAGTCCCAAACAAGTTGGACCCAAAGAGGGCCACACCAAGACACATAATTAAAATGCCCATGGTTAAAGACAAAGAGAAAATATTAAAAGCAGCAAGAAAAAAGCAGAGAGGTACCCACAAAGGAGTTCCCATAAGACTATATCAGCTGATTTCTAAAAAAAAAAAATTTAGGCAAGAAGGAGCTGGAAAGAAGTCATAAAAGGCCAAGAGCCTACAACCTAGATTACTGTATCCAGCAAAGCTATCATTTGGAATGGAAGGGCAGATAAAGTGCTTCCCAGACAAGGTACAGCTAAAAGAGTTCATCATCACGAAGGCATTATTATATAAAATGTTAAAAGGATTTATTTAAGAAAAAGAAGATCAAAACTATGAATATTAAGAAAATAACAAATTCACAACTATCAGTAACTGAATAAAAAAAAAGAAACTAAGCAAGCAACACAGAATAGGACCAGATTCGTAAGTATGGAGATCACTTAGAGGGTTATTAGCTAGCAGGGGAAAGGGAGAGAATGAGGGAAAAGATGCAGGGATTAAAAAGCATAATTAATACAAAATAGACAGGGGGATATGTTAAGAACAGTATCGGAAATGGAGAAGCCAAAGAACTTATATGCATGACCCAAGGATATGAACTAAGGGAGCGGGGGGTTTGCTGGTGGGAAAGGGGGTATTGGGTGGTGTGGGGGCAAAGGGGGAAAAATTGGGACATCTGTGATAACATATTCAGTAGCATAGACTTTGAAGAAGCAATAAGGGGTTAAGGCACATTATGTTTATAATTTACTCCAAAATTATTCACCAATAATAATAAAACCCCCTCCAAAATCTCCCCCTTTATTATTTAATAATGTTTATTATCTATTGTCACAAATTTATTTAATTAAATATTAAATTTAATATTTGATATATTAAAATATAATTTGTATTATAATAAAATAGCACACATAACAAAAGTAATAAAGCAAACATGGCAAAATATTAATGGGTGAATCTATCCTTTGTATTATTCTTACTATTTTCTTTCTCCATTCTTGCAATTATCTCACTACTAATGCAATTTTTTTAGGAATCACGTTAATTAATATTTAGTTCTTTTAAAATACAACAATACATAGCGTAAGCTTAAGAACTGACAGGTACTATCCTACCTAGTTAATGACGTCAAAAATGAATAAACCACGCACTACTCTATAAGGAGGCAAGCTAAAAACTAATTGTAGCCCTGGCTGGTGTGGCTCAGTGGACTGAGTGCTGGCCTGTGAACCAAGGGGTCGCCAGTTCAATTCTCAGTCAGGGCACATGCCTGGGTTGTGGGCCAGGTCCCCAGTAGGAGGGGCATGTGAGAGACAACCACACATTGATGTTTCTCTCCTTCTCTCCCTCCCCTCCCTCTAAAAAGAAATAAATAAAATCTTTTAAAAAATCAAATAAAACAATTGTAATACAATACATGTGCCAAGAGGTAGTTGTGCGCTGTGGAAGCACAGAATCAGAGAGTCTAACTACGCCCTGGGTAGAGGTGAGGTGGGAACTGGAGTGGTCACCTTTGGAAGGTTGTCATGGAAAGCACTCCTATTCTGCTGGATCCACTTGGGCTAAGACTTAAAGATGAACAGGAATTTGCCGAGATAAAAAGAAAAAAGCACTCCATTTAGACAGTTGGCAATGGCTTTATTTGAAAAATCATATGGGCAGAAGTGATGCAATATGACACAAAATTAAAAGGTCATCAATGCTAACACAGGCAGCTTTGAACACTGTGCAATCAAAACTAAAACAAAGAGACATAAACTCTCAATTCTAGAAGTAATAAAGACTGATTTGCCTCTAAAATTAGGTATTCATTCTCATGAAATATTTACCATGAAAAACTTTTTAATAACTCACATGTACAAAAACCAATGATAAAAATTTTAATACCACACCGTCTGTGAATCAAATCCATTCCTGTATTGTAATACATAGTTAATGTGCCTGGCATATATGGAATAGCATTAAGTTCTCTAATAGATAAAAATCCCTAAGATTTAAAAATGTGCTACCTGAAGGGCACCAGCATAGACAAATGATGAAATACTCTACCTATATTTCCTTTATGACTACAGGAAGAGGTAGAAAATGCCAACCAATAGTTCCTTTGTATAAATTCTATGAAGATAAAATCATACGAATGCAGTCAGGTTCATTACAATAAAATATAGTTTTGTCAAATAATAAGCAATATGAAAATTTGAAACTACAAGTGAACTGCCAAATATCACTTGTCTATTCTCAAGAACAGCTACTATGTTTCACTACAACTGACAGCAAAAATATAGTGAGGTCATCCTAACATATCCTTTCAACAGTATCTAGAAAACATTTTTCATTTTGTCCTAAATCTACTCTCCTGAATAAAAGTGACCAGAAACAACCCAATTAATAAAGGTAAACCAAAAAGGTCAAAGAGAAGGCTGGGATTTACTAATTAAGATGGACCTTAGCTGTCTATTGACAATCATTCAAACCATCTCCCTGAGAAGGCTGCCTGCCCCTGCTTCTTTCAGCTCAGCCCACAAAGACAACTCTTATGGGATGTGTCAAATCTGCTATCATGTAACAAAACACCTCTGGATGGTCATCTACAGTGAAATAACAACATTGATATAACTATAATAAACCAAAATAAAAATCTACAATAACCAAATTAAAATATTAGCAACTAAATATACAGGTAATCATCCATGGTAGAACAGCATAACTTAAAAGCAAGAGAAAAAGTGCTTAAGACATCAGCCTATGTCTAACAAATGCTGCTCACAATTAGGACAAAACCTTTCCTTGTATGTTAATAATAAAAAATTAAACAGTACAATGTGATATTAAGATAAATTCCCATAAAGAATGAAATAACAATCTAGTTTCCAACTAAGATTTAACACTGGTGGTTCCTCCTCTCAAACAGTGCTGCTTCTATTATACTGCAGCACCACCAAGCAGCAGAATGTCATACTGCAACTCCAGAACTAGTTGAATACTTTCATCACTCAAAAACTGGCAACTGCTATGAACTAAACTGTATCCCTCCAAAATTCCTATGTTGAAATCTTAACTCCCCATGTAACTGTATTTGGAGATATGGCCTGTAAGGAGGGGAAAAAGGTTAAAAGAGATCATAAGGGTGGGATTAATAGGGCTAATGCTCATATAAGAAAAGGAAGAGAAACTGGTGCACTCACTCTCTGCACTCACACGGGCAGCCAATAGACACCACATGAGCACAGTGAAAAGGCTGCCACCTGCAAGCCAGAATGAGGGTTCTCACCAGGAATCCAATCAGCAGGCACCTTGCTCTTTGACTTCCCAACCTCCAGAATATGAGAAACAAACTTCTGTTCTTTAAGTCACCCCCCATCTGCAGTAGTTTGTTATGGTAACCTGAATAGACTAATACAGCAAGCAACACTCTACCTTAACACCAAAACTTTTCCCTTTGTAACAAAGGTAGTCATTTAAATATCAAGACTAAAAGTCAAAAGACTTGCCTTTAAAAATTCTGATCCAAAATTTATATAAATTAAAGTCAAGCCTTTTCTGACAAGGTCCTTTATTAAGCTAAAAGAGGATGTTACTTAGTTCAGAAAAGTCAGAAGTTAGGATCAATTCTTATCAAAGGGAAAAAAACTTCCCTGAACTGAAAAGACTATGGTTCCTAAGAGCAAGATAAAAACTTTAAAGCAAAACAGAAAAACTTCATACTGATCCAAATCAGAAACGTAAATTTTATTAGAACACAGATACACTTAGAAATCACAAATTCCTTCCACCTTCATCTGGGTCTGTTTAGAAATGCTCATCTTTTTAACAAATACTCCATGACTGCCTAAATTGTAGTAGTCAAGACCACTGACCCCAGAGCCCGACTCCAGGGTTTTATATCCCATTTTGTTGCTTACTGTATGATCTTGAACATGGTCATAATAAACTGCTCTTCACCTATAAAATAGAGATAATCTGCCATAATGGTTGGATCCCTCCCCACAAGACTCTCTTTAGATCCTATCATCCACAATCCATTCTTTGACTGCCCATGTCCTAAGAATAAACTATTTGTTACAAATTTTGGTAATTTATAGTCATTACTGAAATTAACACCACATGAACAAGACAACCTTTTCTGTTAGTATCCCACAGCAGAGGACAAATAAAATAAACAAAGTGAATAGTGGGTGCCTCAGTTCACAGGTTACCTGCCCCTCTCTCTTAACCCAAATATCTGACTTCTGCATCATCCTGACTCAGAGACAGGGTTCTAGATAGATGTAGATAGACCCCTACAGTCTGGGCACATCAGTTTTGCAAGTGTAGGTATTTAGTTTCCTCCAAGGTCACCCAAGACTGAATTACAGAGACAACTGATCTCACTCCAATTAGCCTTAATTTGTTATTCCAGTTAATGCAATGTTTTTTTCTGAACCTGGACAACTCTCTCTGCCACAAGATAAGTCTAACTCCATGTATAAGACTACAGATCAATTCCTGTAAGTAGGATGCTATCTATGGTTCCTATTTTGTCCTTCTTTAGAAGACAACTACAAAGTTTAAGGACATAAAAGGGAAGACTTTACAACTGCTATTTCATCTCCTGCCATCATGAGAAGGCAGGATTCTTAGGAAAAGACAATATGCTAGGAAGAGAAGGGCAGGAAAAGAGGAAGACCAAACATGAGATGTACTGACTCTATAAGAGAAGCCATATGCCTGAGTCTACAGGAGCTGAGCAGGCTGCCAAGGACAGGACATTGTGGACAACACTCATTCAAAGGGTCACCAAGAGTCACAGCCAACTGAAAAAGCACATAACACACACACATCTACAGAAGCAAAAGGGAAAGCTCTTAAAGAATGTGGCAATTCCTCACCTGCTCCCTCAACAGCTTTCAATTTTAAGGGTGTGCATAAACTTCCACTGACTTGTATATGGCTTTGTCTACAAGCTGTTGCACATACTTGCTTAAATAAGCTGTTCCATACTGAATTTAAAATGCAGCATCTTTAACTGTCACATTCTACTCCAAAGTAAATAACCACTAATAATTTTTACATGATAATCACTAGTGATTTATAAAAAATTTGACTATTATCTCTCACTTAATAATTACACCCAAACTTAAACCAAGACATGAACGTTGCTGCAGGAAAATACTGATTCAAAAAAAATAATAATGATAAACGATAAGGAACTGATAAATAAGTACGAAGTCCACAATCTATCACAAAGTACTATATAATCAATGCCAAACAAATGATAAAGACGATAAATGCTATTATAGTTCAGAGATTACTGTGGCATAGGGTTCACTGGTTAGAGTTAAAAATAGAATTTTAAGTAGAAATAAACTTTAGAAATTAACCACTCTAAACCTCATTTCACAAAATGAGAAACTCAGGCCCTTTGTACAGAGCTAGTTGGTGACAGTCCTTCAGAAAAAGGATAAATGTTGGGTCTAGAAAGGGACCTAGATAGGATTTGAAAAGCCAGGAAGAAGACAGAACTTTCCAGGTAGGGAAATAACATGAGCAAAAGTTTAAAGGCTGAGACAGACCAGTCAAATTCAAGAGACAAGGAATAAATCCTGTTGACTACAAATAAAGATAAACATAGGAAGACTAAGTTTTGTGTTGGGGTAACTGGAGGAGTTTCAATAGTTAAAGAATTAAACTTCATCCTATTGGTAGTGGGAAGCTAGAGTGGTTCTGAGTAACCCATGTCAATTTCTTAGAAAAGCTCAAATTGTGCCTTGTATGGAAGCCAAGCCTATAAACATAAAACAAAGGTTGTAATAACCAAAATGTTTCACCAACTGCAAATCCAATTCTAAAAGGAAAGGTGGAGAAGATATCCTCCTCTCTTCCCTAGACAAAAGAAATAAAGAGACAATACAATAAAAAATAGACAATGAAAGAAAATAAAAACTAGTAAGGGAAGAATAAATAAGAAACAGATGTGAACAAAAGAAGTAACAGTTATGCCCTGGTCAATGTGGCTCAGTTGGTTGAAGCACCATCCTGTAAATGGAAAGGTTGTGGGTTTGATTCCCAGTCAGGGCACATCCCTACATTGCAGGTTCAGTCCCCAGTCATGGCATATTCTGACAGGCAACCAATCGCTGTTTCAATTGATGTTTCTCTTTTACATGGATGTTTCCCACCCTTCCTCCCTCTCTATCTAAATTCAATTGAGCATGAGCTCCAGTGAGAATTAAAAAAAAAAAAAAAAAAAAAAGTAGAAGTAGCAGGAATTGTAACTCACCTCTCTAGCAGCACAATCATGAGGAGCTTCTTCTTTATTTACTTTTCCTTTTGGAAATCCCCAGCCTGATTTTGCTAGGTACCCCTGAACCAGTAGTACCTACGAAACAAGCAGAGATCAAAATAAAACTTGTCTTGCTTTCCCATGCTCCTTTCTAAAAGTCAAAGGTGTTTTTTCTCCCTATTTCAGGTAACTGTTACCACCAGTAATTTGATACAGTACTTGGTTTAATTATCTTCCATGAGTCTGAATACACTACTAGTGTAAAGAAAGGCATTCTGCCCATTTTAAAGTATTTCTTCAAAAATGAAGAGGCACTTCTTTGCAAAGAAGTAACAAGTAACAAGTATAAAAGTATACTGTAGCAAGTATAAAATATTAAGACATGGAATGCAGACAAAACTTGCAAAATTTGGCTTTTTAGCACTAAAAATCTAGTACATTTTAAAACCTCAATTTAGAACATTTATAGAAATAACACATCTGGTCACCATTTTACTAAAAACATTTCATTTTATTACACTCACATTTTCAAGTGTCTCATCAAGAATAATTGCACCATATGTTGGCACTCCCATTTTATACTCCTTCCATTCATCCAAAACTTTTTCCACATCTTCACCTTGAGGCAGCAAAAATGGGCAATGACTGAAGAGTATACATAGTGTTAAGGAAATTACTTGCTCCCTTAATACAGCTTGAGAGCACTTATCCACAGAAAGAGACCTATTTAAATCAACTGTGTATTTCCTGTGAAATTACTCAAATTTTCACTTCACTTAAATTTAATCCTTTTGCATTTGTTTTTTCACATTTGTTTTCTCTTGAACACATCACTAACTCCTGCATTTAGTCTAGACACTAATTAAGTAAGCTTTGGATACTCATAGTCCTGGATCCCTAAGTTAATACAGATAAATGCAGGACCACATGAACACCTCAAATACATCTCATTAAGTGGGTCAAATTCATCGTATCAGGAGTTGACAGATACTGTAATAAACAGAAAGAAACAAATACAGTATACATATTGATTAGAGCTAGAAACTGTCATAACAAGTTAAAGTGGTTAACTGTGGAAAGGAGAACTAGGAATGAAGTATACCACTCTACACATTGTATCTTTACCATGTACATGTATTGCTTTTACAATTAAAAACTGTTTTAAGATGAAGATTTACTAAGGATTACAGAGAAAAATAAATCTGGGTATTAATGGAAATATAGCCTATTTCAAAAGAAACTGGACATGTTCCCTCCCCAAAACTAGTCAGAGTAAAATTTAAAAAAAAATTTTTTTTAAAGCAAATAAAGCCTAAACTTGTAAAGTACAGGGGAGGGCAAAAGTAGGTTTACAGTTGTGAGTACACAAAACACAAAGTTTATTCTTATATTGTTATTTATTATTGTAATTATTTTCCATACCAACAACTGTAAATCTAGGTTTACAGTTGTGAGTACACAAAACACAAAGTTTATTCTTATATTGTTATTTATTATTGTAATTATTTTCCATACCAACAACTGTAAATCTACTTTTGCCCACCCTGCATATGCTCAGGCTACCAATACTCCATGCCGTCAAATGCCTCATCACTGTAACACTGTTACTATGAAAAGTGAGAGGAAAATTATTGGGGTGACCAAAAGAGTTCATTTGTTTTTTCCTATAAGATGGCTCTAGTAGCACTTAGCTGTCTTTAACTTCACCTGAAACAACTGTTAAAAAAAAACTTAATCAAAATTGGTGAATGTCCATGTAGCCATTTTAATACTGAAGATAGAAGAAAACAAGCAACATTTTCAGCATATTATGCTTTAGTATTTCAAGAAAGGTGAAAACGCAACTAAAAGGCAAAAGAAGATTTGTGCAGTGTATGGAGAAAGTGCTGTGACTGACTGAATGTGTCAGGAGTAGTTTGTGAAGTTCTGTACTGGAGATTTCTCACTGGACAATGCTCCATGGTTGGTCACACCAGTTGAAGTTGATTATCAGTCAAATCAAGACACTAACAAAGAACAATCAACATTATACCATGTGGGAGACAGGTGACATACTCAAAATAACCACATCAATAAAGTTATTGGTGAAAATGAAAAATGTATCTTTCATTATATGAAAAAAACTAAATGGACTTTTTGGCCAACCCAATATTATTAATAGCATTGTTTCTTAAGGGTCCTTAAGCCCTCTATGAAAATGTCTATATTCTGTTTTCATTTTAATGTTAATTTGGAAACATGCATATTTTCCATCATTTTGGATGATCACATATATCAAGTATTATCACTTGATTTCAGAGATCATACTGGTACTACTAGTATTACTTTAACTGCTTTGAGGACTAAAAACATAATAAATCTAATATGCAAATGATGAATAAGGTCAAATGATATCCCAACATAATGTAGGAAGGTTTTGTAACAAATAAAGGAAAGAATAGTGGTGGAAAAACTGGTACATACAACATGACAAAACACTCTCAAAGAAGCCAGTATTATATTCATACTGACTGGTTGTTTGGTTTGAACAAAAATGTCACAATAAATTCATGTTATGAAATAAATTTTATGAGTTCTACAGTTTTGTATTTAAAACTTTGTATTGGTTTTACTGTTGCAATAACAACTAAAGTGGCCCCCAAAGAGCCCAAAGAAGTCAATCATCTATGACAACCTTGTAATTAAAAGACAGGCAGTAGGTTAATTTCAATATAATTATTCCATGCCTTCATTTGGAAAGGGAAAAAATGGATAAAGTTTGGACACAACATTACCCATTTCATGGAGCTCTATATTGTTCTACATGGGCTTGCTAAGATTCTGAAAGTTATTTTTCCAATAAAAGTCTGGCTCTATAATGTTCACTAAAATCCCTTATGTTTTAAAGTCATCACAGATAATATAAATTTTAAATAAATGAACCTTTTCCATTAAAAATTTAACCATAAAGAAAAATATAGAAAATACCCCAGGAACAGAGATAATGTCCAATAAATAGTTCAGAGATCTGGTACTTATCCAGTTCTTTTCTTTCTCTTCCTTCTCCCTACAAATTCCTAATAATTTCAAGGCCCATCAGCGTCTGCACAAAGCAGTATTATCTTATTTTTCTGTGCATTAAACAACTTCTTTAAAAAGAGTAATAAAAAAAAAAGGTTTAGCAAGAAAGCATAGCAACTGACTTAACTTTGGAAACTACACTTTATTTATCCTTGTTTCTCTACCCCAGAACCATACAAAATAAAGTAAGTTAAATGAACCAACCAACCGCAGTTCACAATACACTTGAAAGTAACATTGAAAAGAACCTGCTACATACTTGGCTCAAGACCACACAATTAGCAAGTAACAGAACCCAATCCAAATGACATCACTTTCCCCACTCACAACTCTTCAATCCTCCTTCATACTTAATAGTACATAAAAGCAATTGAATTCAAACATGGGAGTAGAAATTTTTTAAATGCCATTTTTACTTAATGAGATAATATATTTCATTTGAAAACTCCGTAACATACCATATTCCAAACTCCATTTGGAATAATTATCATTTCTAATCTTTACTAAAATTCTTACTTGATTACTGTCTGATTTTCTTAACTCCCAAACCAAATTATTTTGAGTCTTAAATCCGGAGTAGTGGGCCTTACACAGTAATTCTAAGAGAAAGAATGAAAGTTACATGGATTAGAAAAATAATATAAGAATTTCAAGCACATCCACTTGTATTATATACATTTTTCTCTTTTTAGTAAATCATTAATTTTTTAAATATTCTTTCCCTAACTTTTTTTTTTTGCAAAAACAGGAAAAATCTGCTTTAGGTATAAGCAATCATCTTACCATTATCTTAGATGATATTAATTTCCCAATGGACAACTTATCTCAGTTTCTTATACTCCTTGTCCTTCACATCCATTCCATTTCCAGGACCAATTCCCACAGCAACATTCTGGACCTTGCCATCACTAGAACTATTCTGGCAGTTTGATTAAAATTAAACATCTTGACCACAATCTTTTACAGCATTCTTCTAGTTATTCACACTATACGGCTATTCTACAACCAGCTTTGCCTGTTTTCCTTTCTCTGAATTAGCACCCTCCAACTTTCATTTTTCTTTCCTAAACAGCATGGCCCATCACTGGTCCATCACTTTAATCAATTTCTTGCAACAGCCAAAAATCCTTTGCCCCACTGTTCTCTAAATATAGCTCCTTGGCAAAACCCAACCCAGGAACAAATCCAGGATACCTAATCTATACTCGAACTGCTCAGTGCTTACTGGAGAAAAATCCTAAAACCATGAATAATTTACATTTAAAAAACATAGGGACAGGAAAGCACCACAATATGCCCAAGGCTGCATGACTAGTAATGCTAACCTAAGGAACCTGCCTCCAGAATTCATGCTAATCATTTTTAATATACAGTCTCTCTATTTCAATATCCCACAAGTACTACAAACCTACTTGTCCACAACTGAGCCCATCATTCCCCCCACAAAATTTCCCCTCCTTTATTTTTCTACAAATGCAAGAGCACACCCAACAGCTCAAACCAAAAACCTAAGTACCATCCTTGATTCTTTCTTCCACCTCTCCTCAGATATCCAGGTTAACACTAATTTTACCTCCTAAATATCATTCAAATTTGACTTTTATTCACTTCCATCACAGGTCTGCACTTCCAATTTATAAAGCAGTGCAATAGCATCTTGCCTTCCTCCAATTCAATCTCACTGTTCCAGGGCTGTCTTTCAAAACACCCATGGAGAAGGGAAAAATTAAAAAAAATTAAAAAAAGACAAATATGGCAAAACATTAACAACAGGTGAATATGTGAGAAGGGTATGGCCCTGACCAGTGTGGCGCGGTTGGCTGGGCATGGCCCCACAACTCGAAGGTCAATGGTTCCATTCCCAGTCAGGGCATGTGCCTGGGTTGCCTGTTCAGTCCCTAGTCAGGGAGGGACTGGTCAGGGCGTTTCTCTCCGACATCAATGTTTCTCTATTCCTCTTTCTCCCTCCCTTCTCCCCTAAAAAATAAACAATTAAAATCTCTTTTAAAAAGTATGATAGCAGTGCAATGTAATGTTATTTTAACTTCTCTATAAGTTGAAGTTTTTTTTTTTACCAAAAATAAAGTTTAAATTTAAAAAAGATTCCCTATAGTCTATTACTCCTGTGAATAAAGACTTACATGCTTTGCTTTAGCCCTAACTTACTCTCTGGCATCATCATCTCTTGTCCCACACTGTTTACTCTAAAACCCAATGACATTAACTTTTTTCACTTTTTCCACCTTTTGACAAGATCTTTATCCCACAAACTACTTCCCCTCTGAAGAGAACTTTTAGCTAGCTTCAAGTATGGGTTGAGTATTCCTCTCCTCTGTTCCTACTGAGCCCTTTACTATCCTTATCATAACTTAACCATGCTGCACCGTAATCATTTCCTTTCCTGTCTCCCTCTCATCTTCTTGAAGACAGGTACTGATCTACCTTGTTCACTGTACCATGCCTCACACAGAGTAAGCACTGTTATTTATTTGCCTGTTTTGATGTTTCTATAACTTCTGCAAAGTTTTCTGTAATTTCTCCAGAGAACCTATCACCAAGCCTTTAACTAAGGCAGTATTCAATAGTACTTCTATTTCACTTCTATTTCATTTAATTCCTCATTCTTAATCAGTAAAATAGCTTTATCATTTCTTCCATTGAAATGTCTCCTCAGTCTTTTCCTTGTAGTCCCTCTACTATGGTTCAGAACCTTATTGTTCCACAGCTCAAGTAATGTTAACAGTCCACCCTATGGTTAAACCTACCCTGCCAAATAAGTCTTTCTGAATATTATTTTCGAATAATCTCAGTAATATTCTTTAGCTCTGCTCAAAAACTTTCTATGGTTAACAGTTATCTATAACAAACTGTGTTCATCCATTTTCTGTAGAGCCCTACAGGGTTCCTTATTTCATGGAGCTTATTCTAGGTCACCTATGCCTACTCCAACTCTAGTGTGGTACAGTGAATTTGTGGGGTACAATTCCATTTGAACATATGATTTATGGCTAAAAACAATGACCTACAGAATAAAAAAAAATCAAACCTCTTGGCTCAAGATTTAAGAACCCATAAATCCCCCTACATACCTTCCACTCATATCTTCTATTATGTCCCCATAAGAACCTTCTGCTCAATAAAAATTAATTTAAGATATCCCTTACTTCATTCCAACTCTCTGATTTTACTCAATCCATTTTGTTACCTGGAACATATTCCCCACCATTTTAAAAATCCTAAATTCCCTTAAAAATATGAATTTGTTTAAAATCTTTCCATCTCTTTTCAAAATTCTAAGCATGGTTAATATCAGAATCATTAACAATTCACCAAATCTTTGCCTTGTGACATAGCTTCCTTTAAAATCTTAAATATTCATGTGAATATTTTGTAACTAACAAATTATGATAAGCTTCTATTTTATCTGTAAATAGGGGGGGTAAGCTTCTTTAAAGGCAAGGACTTCTTTGTTATTTGCCAGAGAACCAAAAAACACTGCTTTGAACACAGCTAAGTATTCAATAATTATTTCAGCTAAGTATTTAATAATTATTTAAGAATTTCTATCCCATAAAGGTAGCAATCTGATTAAATAAAGATCTGGGTAAATCAAACAGCAGAAAGGAAATAAAAAATTAGTTCTAGAAACAGGTTAGCTATCTCTGGAAAAAAAAAAAAAGAAAATCGAATTCTAGTCATTAGTGAACATTTCAAAGGGTCCTCTGCATAAAAACAATACTACTGAATTGTGTCTACTATTTGTATTTGACAATTTTTAGAAATCAAGTATGTTTTTATCAAACAGATAATAAATCTCGAGGACAAGCAAAAGAAAATTTGTGCTAAAATATTTTACTAACAAGAATGAAAAACAACCATTACAGTAATAAAAAGGATATCAGCTTTAGCAAAGTCTCTTATCCCACACTGAGGTAATCCTGGTGTGTTCTGCATGTAGAAATCCAAGTAAAACCAATGGGCAAGTTCAATCTGAAAACATACTCGGATAGCATTGTCTCTTTCCTCGCTGGGAATATGCAAAATAAACCGGCTGTCCAAAACAAAAACAAATACAAATTATTTACAAACCATAACAATTTTTTTTTACCTACTTAATTGCTTCATCCCCGACCCACCACCAGAGAAAAGGGACCAAGAGCACAATGCTGTTCACAAAAGCAAAATTAAAATTTGGGGAAATTACTACAGAGAAAATTAGTCTGGGAAACAAAAAATAAAAGATATCTCAGAACTTTTTTAAGAGGCCATTTACCCTCTGTCCGCAAATACAGAGATAAACTTAAGAGCTCAAACAATGAACTAAAGGCGAATAAGACAACTTTCACTAGGATTTCCTCCCATGTCTGGTAACATATTCTAAAAATATATGCAAATATATTCATGAAATCAAATAGGAAAGCTGTTAGATAGCTGCTTAATCTTCACATTTAAAGTATTTTTTAAAAATATTAAAGAAATCAATACTGTTTCTCATTCACAAGCTATAAACTTCCCAAAGAGCTCTATCCACAGAATCTGAGTTCAAACTAACTTTCGTATATATGCACTTCAAAAATCCCAAATTATCTTTTCCAAGTACATTTGGGGAGGGGACGTATTTATTTTATAGAGTATATTATATGTACATATTTGATTAAGATAAGAACCTTGGCCCTGACCTGCATAGCTCAGTTGGTTGAGCATCGTCCTGCAAAGCAAAAGGCCGCTGGTTCAATTCCCAGTCAGGGCACATGCCTGGATTACAGACCAGTCCCAAGTGTGTGAGGGGCAACAGATCACTGTTTCTCTCACACATTGTTTCTCTCCCTCTCTTTCTCCCTCCCCATCCCTCTCTCTAAAAATAAAGAAATAAAATCTTAAAAAAAAAGATATGAACCTTTTTGTGCACCAAACAAGTCAGAATCTATAAATCTAAGTGACTGCAATTTACAGCATTCATTAAGCAACCACAATTTGCTTCTTCCACTGCACAGTATTTTTTCTTTTTCTTTTTATTTTAGAGAGGGGAAGGGAGGGAAAGAAACATCAACTAGTTGCCCTCCATATGCACCCTGCCTGGGGACCAAACCCTCAACCAAGACTTGTACCCTGACCAGGAATCAAACCAGCAACCTTTCAGTTTGAGGGACAATGTCCAACCAATTGAGACATGCCAGCCAGGGCCCACTGCACAGTATTTTTGATATTCCTTTGTTCTAGTGATCTTAGAAAACAGACTGAACTACATAAAAAAATCTGTTAGTTTTTTAGAGTCATTTTTTAAAATTAAGAACAGTAGTACCCCCCCCCCCAACACAAAAAACATTATGGCCCAGTTAGATCACTTACATTATTCACTACTTGTGGTGCTTAAATGTTCCTGGCTGATTCCAAGTTTCAAACCAAATTTCAAAAAATACTTTTAAATTATAAAAATAACGTAACATTCTGATAGGGAAAGTAGTAAGTAAATTTTTGACAGTATGCACAATAATCTACATTTCAATATGAAAAAACTGTGGAAATGGTTCTTAAACTGCACATGCACTAAGAACAAAATGTTTAATATGCAATACTGATGGCATTATCTAAGATATAAAATCTGTACTCTTCTACATGGCATTTGAGATCTGGTCACTGCTCTCCTACACAACCTTTTGTATCACTCTAAGATTATATACTCTCAGACTCCCACTCCATTACAGCAATTACCTGATTTTTACCTTTGTCCACAAACCCCTCCAAATTAGCACACTAGGATAATGCACAACACCATTGCATGTTTTTGTTCCCACAATCTAGCAAATTGTCTGACATATATTAATGGTGACATACCAATAGTTATAATTTATCTTTTAAATGTTTACATAGGTTCCTATTCCTGATAATATGGAGCAAGCATTCTCTATTTTGTCCCTCTCATAAAACACAGCTTTAAAAACCTGGACAAAATGCATGGAGCAGCTATTTGAGAACTGTGAAAAGTAAATATCAACAGGAAGATTAGAGAAAAATGCCAATATTCAAAGTGAATTTACCATTTTCCACCCTCTAGTATCCCCTGGCTGGATTGAGGGTTGGAGGGAACCAGCAGGGACAGAGAACTCCAGAAGCCCTCTAGTTCTGCCTCAAGGATTAAGAAAGGAGTCTAAAAGGGTCTCCTAATGCCTGGAAACAATAGGGGAAATTCCCCCCTTTTTTCCTCCATTCTCTCATGTTCCAGCACCCCAAAGCAATATAATCATGGTCACAGAAGTGACAGCAAAAGGGGCTGTAACAAGGACCCAGAGAGTCTAAAACCGAGGGACAGGAATCTTCATCTCAGATGGCAAGAGCTGCAGGGCCCCAAGAGAGTAAATAAACCTCCACTGCTTTTCTTCCCTAGACATAGGGAAGAGACACATCAAGTGTGTGGCAGAGTGTCTTTTTGGCCATAGGACTGAATAGGGGAGATCCAAGGAATTGGTAAATAGCAGAGAGATAGCAGAGGAGAAAGAATTAAAGAAAATGGCCCCGTGAGATTGTTTATGAACTCGACTTTAACCCCAAGCTGCATAAGAAAAGATAGACCACTGCCCAAGTCTCAGACAGGCCACTAGGTGGTGCACACATGTACAGGAAAAATAGCACTGCAAAAACTAGCTTTGTTTTATGTGATTTTATTTAAATTACTTACCTCCATGTTAAAAACAAAAACAAAAAAAACCTATGTGCTATTTCTTATTTTTCAGTTTATTTTTTCATTTTCTATTTCCATAATGGAAGATGAGGAAGTACTATTTCCACTCACATTCTACACCCTTCTCATCTCTCCATTCTCCCACTAAAATTACATGGTAGTTTTGTTAGTTTGTCAACTTCAGCACAATTAACATTCTGAAGCAGATATTTTTATGTTGAAAGGAGCTGTCCTCTGTACTATAGGATGTTCAGTAGCATCCCTAGCCTCCACCTATTAGCTATCAATAGCACTCCCCACCAAACTGTGACAACCAAAAACATTTCCAGATATTAAGAAAAATCACTCCCAGTTGATAACCAGTGTTAGATTATCATTCAATTTTCACATTACTGAAACTGTAAATGCAATCACAATTAAGCCATGAGGTAAGCTAAGACTATTTTTCCTTTACTGCACAATCCTTTGTTCTCCCACAATTAATAAAGGTTTAGTGACTGCTTTTACATTGTTTTCTCTATATTTGTCACTAATTCAGGCTTCCACTAGTTTGCTAATTTTTTTTGCTCAAGATGTAAATTCAGATGACCAGTTTCATTTTGAAGACTATCCTTGTGCCTTCTGATCTATACCAATCTCAACTGGTTGTCATTCACACCTGATACACATCTGTTATCTTATGCTGTCCTTTCACTAGCATCCTATGGTTCCCACACCTCCATCCCACATCAAATCTCATGTTTCTTGTAACCTGTTGAGAATATTGTACATCTGAAACTCTCTCTACTTTATACTCACACTTGATAATTTGGCTGAGTAAAGAATACTAGACTGAAGATCACTTTCCTTAAGAATTCTGAAGACAGTGGTCTCTCCTGCCAGCCTCCAATTCTGATGTTAAAAAGACTGAAGCCACTGAAATTCCTAATCAGTATGACCTGATTTTTCCGTCTAGACCAGGGGTGTCCAACCCATGGCCCAGGATGGCTATGAATGCAGGCCAATGCAAAATCATAAATTTACTTAAAGCATTACTTAGTTTTATTACTAAGTTGTGTACTAAGTTTTATTACTTAGATATGTAAATTTTCTGTATTAATGATCGCAAACTTGGGACCTGCTCGATGATTGCAAAAGATTATCGAAAGGGCCGCTACATAATTAGGATTAATATGTGAGGACCTTTTTGCTTATCTGTGGTGGCCAATATCACAAGAATTATGCATGGACTGTTTTTGTTCATCAGTTTTCATTAGTGTTTGTGTATTTAATGTGTGGCCTAGAAATGCCAAAAGGCTGGACACTCCTAGTCTAGAGTTCTTGGTTCTTCCTTCTGTTCCCGGTGTTCTGAAATTTCTCAGTATCTATTTTTACTCACTGCACCAGCCATTCAATAAATTTACCTATTTGGAAACTCCTTCAGTACTGAAGGGCCTCATGGACTGACACTCATGATTCTTTACCTTTCTCTGATTTCAAGCTGCCCCCATCCCTGGCTTTCTGGGAAATGCTCTTATCTTTTAAGTCATCTATTGAGGTTTATGTTCCTGCTTCTCATCTCTCCTCATATTTTTAATTTCCAAGTGCTTTTTGAAGGTTTAAATTATGCTTTTGTAGATTATCTTATTTCATGGTTGTAAAAATCTCTAAGGTGATAAATGGTTTTTTAAAGTTCTCTTCTACCAGCATAGTTTGAGACCCTTCCCAATAGCTTTTTTTTTTCCAGTTAGTTTTAAGCTTTACCTTTCATGTTAAGAGGCCTATATCAGATGTTCATAGTCAAGTACGACAGACCACACAAAGCTATTTAGAAGGGTTGTAAACTATGAGGCACCATGTAAGGTAATCAGGCTTAGCCATTTCATCGAGGAACCTCTAACAGCCATCACTATCTTTAGGTCTTTCCTCACAGGGCTAGTTAGATGCCTGGAGAAGAACCTTCTAATCTGCTACCCGAAGAGTAAAGTCCGGGTGGTCATATTCTGGAAGCTGAGCTGGGGAAAGGAGCCAAGGGTTTTCAGTATGTATACAGGATATATAAATTCACTTCTGCCATTTTTCAGTGTTCTCTTATTCTGGAGTACACTGATACTACAGTAGTCCCTCATTCTGGCCTATTATGTCTGCTAAGTCACATACCACTTTCCCTTCTGCTTTAGTTTCCAAATGTTGTTGCCATTCTTCCTTTCCTAGTGGGCTTACGCATTTAAAAAACAAAACAAAAAACTTTACTCTTTTAGTCTGTGTTCAGTCTACTATCTTTAACTAGAAATTCCCACTTAAATAAACTTCTAGAAGATCCTAAACACAACCTAAAAAAGCAGTAAGAAAAAACCTAAGACAAAGAAAAATCCAATCCCAACCCAGAAAAGCACTAAGTGAAGAAAGGAAAGCTGGAGGATGAGAATAATAAATAGGACTAAGGGGGGGGGGGGGGCGGCCCACCGGCAAGGTCTATTTAGGTAACGGAAGAATGTCTACATCTTTCACTCCTTTGACAGAAGTTTCTCCTACAAAAGAATGGGGGGAGGGGGGACTAAACCAGAGGCTCTTTTCTAACTTTAACAGATGGGTTCAGGTGCTGGCACCTGAAAGCAAAACGCCCACACAATGGTTCTCAAGTGTCCTCCAGTATAAAAGGCAGCTTTCTATCGACTCACATAGCAGAAGAAGCCTATATCCATAAGCCCCTCTACAGCCTCATCTTAAGTCATATAAAAAGGCAACCAAGAATATCACTCAACATCTTAGGAAAACCTGGAGTGTGATCAAGAAAAAAATTAAATTCAAAACCTGGTCCTGAAGGAAAGACAGTGTCGAGGATATCTCCTAGAACCTTGGTACTCACAGTGTGGACCCTGGACCAGGCAGCAGCATGAGTGTGAGAAGAGAAACACATTTTAGTCATAAAAATACTGAGAACATTTACTTCCTAATGACCCACTCAAAGGAAATTATTTTAGAATGTGCACCAGCAAAACAAAAACGAAAACCCAGAGAGCATAAATGAGACTCAAGAGAGAACAGAGACAACCTGGGAGAGCTGTGATAGGTAATTCTAATACACCAGTTGTTTCGCAAGTCCAGATTGGACAGGACTAGGAGAGTGAAGATCTTCACAAAGGTGCTTTCAAGGAAAAAAAAACATTCTGTAGAATAGATGGTATGACTGAGAGTGTGACTAGGATATAACAAAGGAGCAGATCAGGAAAGGGAGAAAGACAGTTAAAACCTGGATATTTACATGACTGTCTAACCACTATGCTGGACATCTCACACTAGTACAGAATAATAATGAATGTAAATTGTAACTGAAAAATAAAATAAATTAAAAAAATAAAATAAATTTTAAAAAAAGTTTGGATATACTGGGGAAGACGGGTAGATATACAAGAGAATCATGGTCCACATGTGAAGCAAAACACCAAAATCAGAAGAGAGACAATGCAAAAAAACAAAGGATTTCAAGAATACCTAGAAGAAATCAAGGAATAATCTTTCTCAAAAAACAAAAACAGACTTCCGGCCAAGTTGGAGGCGCAGGTAAACACACTGTGCCTCCTCGCACAACCAAAAGAAGGACAACAATTTAAAAACAAAAAACCAGACTGACAGAAAATCCAACTCTATGGAAGTCCAACAACCAAGGAGTTAAAGAAGAAACATTCATCCAAACTGGTAGGAGGGGCGTAGTTGGGCAGCCAGGCAGGGAGGCTCGAAGTAAGGGGCCGGCTGGTGGACCCAGCAAGGTGGCAGATTGTGGAGCGGAACTCAAAAGGCTGCAGCTGGCCGGCAAGACTGTGGCTTCGGCTGGTGGAGCGGGTGGTCCCACATTCGAGTGCAGATAAACTGGGAGGAACAAAGAGGGAGCACAACAGACCACACAACCCAGGGCCCCAGCTCGGGGAAATAAAGCCTCAACTGAAATAAAGCCACTGATTGAAAACACCTGTGGGAGTTGAGGCAGCAGTGGGAGAAACTCCCAGCCTCACAGGAGAGTTCATTGCAGAGACCCACAGGGTCCTAGAATGTACACAAGCCAACCCACCTGGGAATCAGCACCACAAGGGCCCAATTTGCT
>PVIA01006096.1:0-102943 GCA_004024845.1 Tonatia bakeri | reverse complement strand
CCATACACAGAGCCACAGTTGACCTGCCCTGGCAAATACCCAAGGCTCTGCCTATTACAACTTAACAGGTATGGTAAAACAGAATAAGTGGCTCACCTAGTACACAGACACAGGGAGGCTGACAAGGAAATTTGGCCCAAATAGAGAAACAGAACAGAACCCCAGGAAATTAACTAAGTGATGGGGAGATAGCTAACCTCTCAGATGCAGAGTTCAAAACACCAGTGCTCAAAAATCTCATTGAATACAACAAAAGCATTAGGAAAGACATGAAGGCTCTACTAAGGGAAATAAAGAAAAATCCACAAGAAACCAACAGGGAAGGAGAGGAAGCCAGGATCCAAGTCAATGATTTTGAATCTAAGAAATAAACATCTAACCAGAACAGAATGCAAAAACAAGAATTCAAAAAAATGAGGAGAGGCTTAGGAACCTCTGGGACAAGTGTAAACTTCAACATCCAAATCATAGGGGTGCCAGAAAAAGAAGAGGAAGAGCAAGAAAATGGAAACTTATTTGAAAAACTAATGAAAGAAAACTCCCCCAATTTGGTGAAGGAAAGATTTCCAGGAAGTCCAGAGAGTCCCAAAGAAATTGGACCCAAGGAAGCACCCACCAAGCATATTACAATTAAGTTACCCACGATTAAAGAGAATGAGAGAATCTTAAAAGAAGCAAGAGGAAAGGAGACAGTTACCTACAACAGAGTTCCCATAAGATTATCTGCTGATTTCTCAAAAGAAACTTTACAGGCAAGAAGGGGCTGGAAAGAATTATTCCAAGTCATGAAAGACAAGGGCCTACATCCAAGACTACTCTATCCAGCAAACCTATTATTTAGAATGGAACAGCATATAAAATTCTTCCCAGATAAGGTCAAGTTAAAGGAGTTCATCATCATCATAACATTATTATATGAAATGTTAAAGGGACTTGTCTAAGAAAAAGAAAATCAAAAACTATGAACAGTAAAATGACAACAAACTCACAACTACAAATGAACCTAAAAAAAAAAGAAAAACAATGAAAATGAAAACTAAGCGAACAACTAGAACAGGGACAGAATCAGAGAATTGGCCATCACATGGAGGGTTTTCAGGAGGAGAGGAATAGGGAGAAAAGGTACAGGCAATAAGAAGCATAGTTGGTAGGCATAAAATAGACAGGGAGATGTCAAAAATGGTATAGGAAACAGAGAATTCAAAGAACTTATATGTACAACCCATGGACATGAACTAAAGGGCGGGGGAATGCTGGAGGGTTGGGGGTGCAGGGAGGAGGGGGAATAAAGGGGAGAAATTGGGAAAACTGTAATAGCATAATCAATAAAATATACTTAAAAAAATTATGCTGGCTAGAATGAATTGGCAAGAAATATTCACAATGATGAAAAGCAAGGATCAAGATTATTCTATCCAGCAGAGCTATCAATTAGAATTGAAGGACAGATAAAGTGCTTCCCAGACAATGTAAAGCTAAAGGAGTTCATCATCACCAAGTGCTTATTATATGAAATGTTAAAGGGACTTATTTAGGAAAAAGAAGAAGATCATAACTATGAACATTAAAATGAAAACAAACAACTATCAGCAACTGAATCTAAAAAACAAAAACAAACTAAGCAAACAACTAGAACAGGAATAGAATCATAGATATAGAGATCATCTGAAGGGTTGTCAGTTGGGAGGGAGAAGGGAAAAAATGGGGGAAAAGGTATAGGGATTTGGAAGCATAATTGGGTAGCTACAGAAGAGACAGGGTGTTAAGAACAGTAGAGGAAGTCCTGGGTGGTGTGGCTCAGTAGAGTGCCAGCCTACAAACCAAAGGGTCCCTGGTTTGATCCCCAGCCAGAGCATATGTCTGGGTTCTGGGCCAGCTCCCCAGGAGGGGGCATGTGAGAAGCAACCACACATTGATGTTTCTTTCCCTCTGTTTCTCCTTCCTTTCCCCTCTCTCTAAAAATAAATAAATATATATATTTTAAAAGAATGATATAGGAAATGGAGAAGCCAAAGAACTTATGTGTAGAACCCATGGACATGAACTAGGGGGGATCACAGGATGGAAGGGTGGACCTGGATGGAGGGAGACAAAGCAGGAAAAACTGGGACAACTGTAAGAGCATAACCAATAAAATATACAAAAATATAATAGCCAAAACATACACTATGTAATTTTATATACCATCAAATATGATTTCTCTTTGAATATTTTCTTTAATAGTTTCATACTTACTCATAAACTTGGCCTTTATCATCTTCTGAATCTATAAGATCAATGTTAAAACAAAATGGAGGATTAGCAAAAAAACCCTTCTTTTGGCCAATCACTATCATCCCTCAAGAGTCAGCTCAGTCTTCACATAACACGGAAGCCATCTCTAAAGCAACATACAGGAATGCTTGGTAATTGTTCCTGCTGGCTGTCCCCATAGCACTGTTTCCTAATGTTTACACTATGAGTTCAAATATTGATTAAATGTCTTGTTCCCTTGCCTGGGTTTGAGTGTGTGAGGGCCATGTCACCTGCTTCTCCTTGTTGAAACATCCTTCTCCTTCAAAAAAACCTCATTTAGAAATGTGATCTATTTCCCTTTGTATTTCCACTATCTGTGCAAATACCTCCTGTAATAGGCTTAACACATAATTGTGGGACAAAATGGAACTGAAACAAATTGAGATCAAGGTCAAGAGTAAGAAAAAATGACTCATGTGTTTTAATCGCTGAATTCAATATACTTTCACCACCTTCTATCACCTCTTTGAAACTGAAATAGTCACAGTCCATCAAGAAAAGTTCCCAAAAATCAAACTATCATGATGAAAAGTACTAGGAAATCTGAACTAATTAACATAAAACTATTTTCAAATTAGGAAAAATGTTGAGCCTTCACTGAACCCTAAAATGGCCTTAACAGTACACATACATTATTGAATGTGTCTAAATAATTTAGTCTCTCAAATAAAAAAAAGACAATGTATTAGTTCAATAAACTCATTGAGCATGCGAGAATTTAAACAACTTCACTTGATTCTTACAGTACTGACATACTTTACCTACTTTGTCTCATTGCCTAGGGCTACTCGGGGAGAAAGAGTAGAAAGATAGCAACCCTAGTGGGAATATGATAATAAGAAATACAGGTGCTATGTACAAAAATAGGCAAGAAGAAGGATGGAGGTTTATAAGGAGAAAAGAGACACCTCAATAACTAGAAAACAGTTTTGAATGAAAATCAGATAGTAATTGAATTTGAATCTTTTCTTCAATTTAGCTTCCATACAATAAGTGTATGTAATCTGTATATGATTTAGGATTCTGATAGTCCAACAGAATTTCAACCAACATCTTTAATGGTATTCACATTACTATGATGTGATTCTACATCCAGAAATTTGTATTAGTTTACATATCCTTTTGCCATACAATTTTAGTAAATCATAAATAATTTCAATAAGTTCTTGTATTCCTTTTTACTCATCTAAAATAGATACTTTAAAAATGATGTCCTAAGTGATTACATTTATTGTACTAATTATATGCATCCACATGGACTTATATATTCACTCTATGTAAAGTTAATTAAAATAACACTCTCATCTTCTGCCATACCCACCCAAAAATTGAATTTGTATTTTAGAAAGAAAATGCGTGTTAGTCTTTAAAACAATTTATATACATTAATTTTCTTCAATACTCTTAAACTGTTCTTAGAGTATAAATGTTAAGTATGTTTATATATTATTTTCTGGATTACACAAATATGCAAGACAAATGCCTGCTCAAGGAGAAATTTTAAACTGATTTCCTTTGCTGGATGCCCTACATGCCCTCTGTAAAACATCCTGATCGAGGGTGGTGACAATCTGGGTACACAGTGCCACTTGTCCGTTCTCCAGTCAGCCTGGAAAAATCTGTGCCCACCTCTAAAAATGTGAGCTTACCAAGACTGAGGGCATTACTTTTAGCCCAAATATGGATACACCATTTGTACTTGTTATGGTTATATAACTTAACTGAATTAACAGACAAACTGAGTATAAAAAGATGGAATTATTGCAATGAAAACTAAGCTTAATACTTTGTAAATACGAAGTTGCTCAAAAGAACACTGTCCAATTAGTTGGAGGATGAACATCTTTAAATGCTTGAGGGGAAATTCATAAAACCTAGGAAGACTGCACTCAAATTGTTACATGTGTTTGTTTGAGTTCTAGTTCAGCCTGAAGAATCTTAAACCTATAAATCACAGGGTATGTAGTTTGGGTGATTCGGTGAAGGAAGAAAAGGGAACTGCCAGTCTTGGACTTGTACTCAGGAAGGCCCTACTTCAGTATGTTATATGTCATTTACATTTAATTGTTTCAGTACCTGCAAACTACAGCAGTAGCTGAAACTCCTCGATTGATTTCATTTTGAAATTTTTGATGTGAGTGAATTGTTTCAACTAGGTAAAAGCCATTCTAGGTAAAAACGGCATGTGCAGTTTCCATTGTTAGACGGGTAGAAATTGGCAGGTGACATGCAAAGATTAGCTTTCTTGGACATGATCCACTTTACTCATTAGCACATTTCCTCAGGTAAGAACCAGCTACTAACCTCCAGTCCTGGTCAAAGATCCTAACCTTTCACCTCTCCCCCAGCTCCACAAAGCAAAACAGGGTAAGAGGAGTTGCCACGATGCACCTCTGTAGCCCCATGATGTAAATGCAGGGGACCGAAGGGGGTAGCTCTGTAAGTCAGCACCTATCAGGAGACAGAGCCATATCAGATGGTATCTCAAGGGATTCACATATAAAGAACTGATCATTCACCATCCCAAAACAGAAAAGATAAAAAGGGAAACACTAAGGGATGGAACAGACAGTGACAGCAAGATATAACTGTGACCGCTCAGAGGTCTGATAGAGGGTGATGGAGCTGAAGTCAAGGTCTCTAAAAGAGAAAATACTGTGTTGCTGATGTTAGCATGTGGAAAGGAGTGTGGAAAAAAAACCCTGAAATAATATAACATGCCAGGAAGAAATGCCAGGGCCAACACTTTGATTTCAAAATCAACTACATAATTTTTACACTAATATTAGTATTTATGCTCTAGGACATTCACCTACATAAATGAAATAACTCGGTTTTCAAAAACATAACATGACTAGCTTCACTATGCAGTTTTGTTCTGAAGTGCGCAGAAACCCACGGACACACAGGTGTAAGCTGACAAACCCACAACTGTGCACCTTCCCTACTCTACTATTTCCTGCACATTTAAACTTTCAAAATTATTGTTTACTCTCAGTATGTAACTAACAACAACATTAAGTTATAATTTCATGCAATGTTAGCAATTAGATTTTTATTATTTAAAAAAATTTCAAAGCAATTTCTGTATCATGATGCAAATTTCTAAATTCTTCCCAGATTTGATACCACTTGTTTTACTTTTTCTAATTGCAACGGTTCACTGACCTTGCAATTTTGTCTTTTCTTCCTCCTGGGGCTAATCCTCAGTGTGAGCCACCCTCTGATCCCCATGCTTTCATCTTCACTGGATCCTCTTATGCTTAACCAGTGAGCCAAATCCTAGATTGCTACAGTTCACAGAGATACAGTCATCAAAGAAGTATTTTCTTATAGCCTGAAGAAAAAAATAGTGGGAAATGTAGCACAAACTACTTTTCTTTTTGTATCTTTTCCCCCTTTTGCCTCAGTAATATTAAACCTAAAATAATCAGATCTGTATTTAATCATACATATTCACAGTGAAAAACAAAGTTATATTAACATGTCAGTGTTTCCTTATACCTCCTTAGGATGCAAATGCTTTGTCCTTAATGCTAATTTTAAGTAAGTGCCTAACAGACCCAAAAGATGTTTTAATTCAATCACAATAACAGCCATCTCAAAGGAGAGTCCTAAGCTCAGTAGAGAACCACGGAGGAGCATCACTGGAAAACAAAATAATAGCTATATAGACCAGCAAAGAGTCAAGCCCTTAGCCACAGCCATTCACTTATAACCATAAACAGATTTGATCACTGTCAATGTATTTTTTTAATTTTCATAAATTCCTGAATTAAATAAGCCTTCTCTGTATTATTTCAGGTATATATGTGGACTTGGTGGAACCTACAAAGTATTTCAGATTCTAGTGCCCAGAGTTAGACAAACTGTAAGAAAAAAATGTCTTCAATGTTAACTTCCTAGTCCCATTTGGTTTCATTGGGAGTTATAGCAAACATTTGTAGAAGAATTAGGACCAATTTTCACAAACACTTTTAAAAATTGGAAGAAGAGGGAATGGTTCTCAAGTCATTGTGAGACTAGTATTACCAAAACCAGGTGCACATCAAAAAAAAAAAAAAAAGAAAAGAAAAAAGGCCAACTATAGACAAGTATTTTCTGAATATAGATGTGAAAAATCCTCAACAAAATATAAGCATATTAAATCCAGAAACATGGAGAAAGGTTTAATACTATGAACAAGTATAATTTGCCCCAGAAATGCAAAGTTGGTTCAACATATAAAGAGCAATTAATGCAATGCACCACACTAGTAGTATAAAAAACAAACAAAAAACTATGAACTTTTCAATAGGCAAGGAAAAACATCTAACACCAGGAAGACAAACAACTCAATTTAAAAATGGGCAAAGAACCTGAATAGGCACTTCTCCAAAGAGAATATACAAATCATCAACATACACATGAAAAAATGCTCAATGTCACTAATCATCAGAGAAATACAAGTTAAAACCACAATGAGATATCACCTCACACCTGCCAGTACGGCTATGATCAATAAATCAACAAGTGCTGACGAGGATGTGGAGGAAAGGGAATCCTCTTGCACTGTTAGTGGGAGTGCAGATTGCTGCAGCTATTGTGGAAAACAATATGGAGTTTCCTCAAAAAATTAAAAATGAAACTTCATTTTGACCCAGGGATATCACTTCTGGGAATATATCCTAAGAATTCTGAAACACTAATTCCAAAAGAATACATACACCCTATGTTCACTGCAGCATTATTTATAAGAGCCAAGATCTGGAAACAGCTCAAATGCCCATCAGTGGATGAGTGGATTAAAAAGCTGTGGTACATTTACACAATAGAATACTACCTAGCCATTAAAAAAAGGGTGGGGGTGGAAATCTTTCCTCTTGCAACAGCATGGATGGACTTGGAAATTATTATGTTAAGCAAAATAAACCAGTTAGAGAAAGACAAGTACCATGTGATCTCAATTATATATGGAATGTAATGAAAAAAATAAACTGTCAAAATACAGATAGAAGCATGGATACATGGAACAGATGGACAGTTGTCACAGGGGAGGGGGCTTGGAGGACTGGATTAAAGAAAGTAAAGGGATTAACCAAAAAAAAAAAATATATATATATATAACACACACAGCAGACACAGACAACAGTGTGGTGATAGCCAGAGGGAAAGGGGAGTGGGGAGTAGGTGGAGGTGGGCAAAGCGGGGGAAATGGGGATGGAAAGAGACTTTGCTTCAGGTGATGAGCACACAATACAGATGATGTTTTGAGTTGTACACTTGAAACCTGTATGGTTTTGCAACTAATGTCACCCCAATAAATTCAATTTAAAAAAACATCTGACAAAAATCCAATAGCATTCCTTGCTGAAAACACTTAATAAATTGAGAAGGGAACTTTCTCAACTTGATAAAGGGAATCTACGAAAACCCTTAGCTAACATCATACTCAATGATTAAAACCTGAAACTTTTCCCTTGAAGATCAGAAGACAGAGGTGTCTGCTCTTACCTCTTCTATTCAACATTGTAATGAAGAGTCTAGCCAGGAAAATTAGACAGTAAAAGTAAATAAACAAGCAAACAAACAAACATACAGCATCCAGATAGGAAAGGAAGAAGAAAAACTATTCCTATTAACAAAAACCATTATCTCATATACAGAATATCCCAAGGAACCCACAAAAAAAGTATCTACTAGAACTAATAACTGAGTTCACAAGTTCATAAGATATAAGATAGACATTTTAAAAAGTCAGTCATGTCTAGTTACCAACAATGAACACATCAAAATGAAATTAAGACAGTTCTATTCATAATAGAATTAAAAATAATAAAATGAATAGAAATAAACTTAATAAAAGTTTAATATTTGTAAACTGAAACCTACAAAATACTGTTGAAAAAATTAATGATTGAAATAAATTAAAAGACATTCCACGTTCATGGATTGAAAGCCTTAATATGTTGAGATCACAATATTCCCACAGAATGATCCATAGATTCAATAAAAACCCTATCAAAATTCCAGCTGACTTGAAAGAAATTAATTGGCAAGCTGATCATAAAATTTATATGAAAAGGCAAGGATCAAGACTAGTCTAAACAACCTTGAAATGAAGATCAATGTTGGAGGCCAACATTTGCCAAGTTTAAAACTTACTGAACAGCTACAGTCATTAAGGCAGTGTGGTGCTAACATAAGGGCTGACATATAGATCAACAGAAAAGAATTGAGAGTCCAGAAATAAATCCTTACATTTATAGTCAACTGAATTTTGACAATGGTGCAAATAGTGTAAGAAGAGTTTTCCAGCAAGTGATGCTGGGACAACTGGTAGCCCCATGCAAAATAATCAAGTTGGACCTTTTCCTCACATGCAAAAAAATCTCAAACAGTAGATTATAGACATAAATGTAAGAGATAAAATGATAAAACTCTTACAAGAAAACATAGGGGTTAATCTTTGTTGCCTTGGATTAGGCAATGCTTTTTTAAGGACAAGTGACAAAAAAGATAAATTGGACTACAGAAAAACATAAAATCTTTATTGTGACATCAATAAACTGATAAAGGCAATTAGAGAAAAGATTTGCAAAACATATATTATAAGGGACTTGTATCCAAAGTGTATAAAGAACCTTTATAGTTCAACAACAAACAATAAAATGATAACCCAAGTAAACAATGGGCAAAGGATTTGAGCAATCATTTTTCTAAAGAAGATACACAAGTGGCCAATAAGCACATGAAAATGCAAATGTTACCCACATGATGGAATAATTAGTGTTAAAAAAGAAAGGACATTGTGATAACATCCTATAATCTGCAAGGATAAACCTTGAAAACATTATAGCATTACATTAAGTGAATGGAGCTGGTCATAAAAGCTCACACATATATGTTTGATTTTTTTTAATTGTTTGGTATAGGCAAGAAACTTATAAAAGCACAAAAGTGTTTTAGTGGTTGCCTAGATCTGGGGAGTGGGTGGGGTGGAATTGGGGTTCACTAATGGGGATGAGGAGGGAAAGGTGATGAAAATCTTCTACAATTCATTGTGGTGATGGTTGCGTAACTGCAAAAATACTAAAAAATATTGAATTTTACACAAATATTGAAAAATACTGAAGGGATAAATGTCACAATTTGTGAATCATATATTAATAAAGATATTAAAGCAAAAATTTACTTAACCATGTCTTTTCATGTTTTAATATGCTCCATAACACAATTTCAGAATATTGTTTCACTCACTAATTTCTCTTCATTTACTACATAGAGCTTGTAAGTGCCATCAAGTACCCTCTGTGGTTCTCTTAGTTTTTAAGTAATTACATTTTGTTATACTCTTTTCCATTCCCAGGTTTTATTTTCATGTTCTCAAATGTCTATTGGCCATTTTTACCATCAGTTTTTGCTGTATGTCACTCTAGGTATCAAATCTATCCTGTCACCTTGGCTGATACACCTACTCTCCCTCTTCAACCCCAGTGATCAGTCAAGAATCTTCTTTCCAGGAGTCCTGGCTAAAAGTTCTGAAACTGGTATCTATATTTCCCTCAATCTTCATATTTTCTCACCAAGTTTCATCAGTTCTTTTAATTTTATTCTTAACTGTCCTTCCCTTTCTACTCCTGCTTCTGCCATTCCTATTCTTCATCCCATAACCTCAAGGCCAGGCTACTTCACATCCTCCTTACCTTATTTCTTGCCTCTTCGACTCACATTAAATTATACTAAAAATAAATTTCTAAAAATATTTTTCTCTGTGGAAATTTTTGGCTCAAAAATACTCAATATCTCATTCCTTATAAATTTAAGTTCAATTTCTGACATTTACAGTCCCACCTTTTTCTCATGCTCTTTTCTAATGTGCCATGTTCACTAGCTTCCACCGTAGTCACACTGCTCCAAGTGCCACCCTAAACACACCTGAGAGTCTCTAATGCCTTTGAAATTGTGTCAACACTTTGAAATTTCTCCTTCCTTGTCTCCACCTACCTATTTTTATCTCAAGTTAAACATCCACTCAAAGGGTTCCGGCCAAGATGGAGACATAGGTACAAATGATTCACTTCATCACACAACCAAAAGAAGGGTATAACCAATTTAAAAACAATAAACAACCAGAAGTGCCAGAAAATCAAACTACATGGAACTCCCAACAACCAAGAAATTAAGAGGTAGGAGAGGGCAGAGATGGGCTGCTGACTGGACAGAACCCATGGCAAAGCGGGGATGGCTGAATGGGAAACTAAAGACTCAAAACTTCTAGCTGTCAACTAGTGTGGGGATTTCAATGTTGAGAAAAACTCACTGTCTCACAAAAGTGTTTGCTGGAAAGTCAGGTTAGAGTGGAGTGAGTAAACAGCATGGTTCCCTCTCGGACCCCTCCCCACAGACAATGCCACAATGCAGCAAAGAGGGTGGCCCCACCCTGGCAAGGACACAAGGCTCTAGTACCCCTTACATGTAACAGGTGTGCTGAGATGAATAAATGTGGCCAAAATTAAAAAAAAAAATCAAAACTCCAGAAAAAGAGCTAAGCAATGAGGAGATAGACAACCTATCTGATACAGAGTTCAAAACACTGGTAATCAGGATGCTTACAGAATTGATTGAGCTCAGTTGCAAAATGAAGGAATAAATGAAGTCTACAGAAAAATAAACAAAGGAAAATACACTGGGAACCAACAGTGAAGAAAACTGGGACTCAAATCAACAATTTGGAACAAAAGGAAGAAATAAACATCCAACTGGAACAAAATGAAGAAACAAGTATTCAAAAAAATAAGAGGCTTAGGAACCTCTGGGACAACTTTAAACATTCCAACATTAGAATCACATGGGTGCCAGAAGGAGAAGAACAAGAGCAAGAAATTGAAAACTTATTTGAACAAATAGCAGAGGAAAACTTCCCCAATCTGGCCAAGGAAATAAGACTTCCAGGAAGTCCAGGAAGCTCAGAGAGTCCCAAAGAAATTGGACCCAAGGAAGCACCGAGCAAGGCACACCACAAGTAAGTTACCCAAGATTAAAGACAAGGAGAGAATCTTAAAAGCAGCAAGAGTAAAGGAGACAGTTACCTACAAAGGAGTTCCCATAAAGCTATCAGCTGATTTCTCAAAAGAAACTTTGCAGTCGAGAAGGGGCTGGAAAGAAATATTTGAAGTAATGAAAGGCAAGGACCTACATCCAAGATTACTCTGTCCAGCAAAGCTATCACTTAGAATGCAAGGGCAGATAAAGTGCTTCCCAGATAAGGTCAAGTTCAAGCAGTTCATCATCACCAAGCCCTTATTATATGAAATGTTAAAGGGACTTATCTAAGAAATAGAAGATAAAAAACTATGAACAGTGAAATGATAACAAACACAACTATCGATAACTGAACCTAAAAAACAAAAACAATAACTAATCAAACAGCTAGAATAGGAACAGAACCACAGAAATGGAGATCACATGTAGGATTATTAGTGGGGGAGGGGGAAATAGAGGAAAGAGTACAGGGAATAAGAAACATAAATGGTAGGCAGAAAATAGACAGGGGAAGGTTAAGAATAGTATAGGAAATGTAGAAGCCAAAGAACTTATATATACAACCCACTGACATGAACTAAGGGGGTAGGGAATGTGGGTGGTAGAATGTGTGTAGGGCAGAGGGGAATAAAAGGGGTAAATGGGACAACTGTAGTAGCATAACAAATAAAATATATTTTAAAAAATATGGCATACATGCTTTTGAAAGAAATAAACCCTTGGTCTACATTCCTATACTAATGCTTCTGAAACTATCTGTGTGAATGACCTTTTCTAAAAAATAAATTATGGATAAATATGTAGTCCTGCCATTGAAATCAAGATCTTGAAGTGATATTTGCACCCACATGTTCATTGCAGCATTAGTCAATATAGCCAAGTTATGGAAACAACCTAAATGTCCACTGGCAGATGAATAGTTAAGGAAAATACAACAGAATATATTCAGCTTTAAAAAAGTAAGAAATCCTGCCATATGCAACAACATGGATGAATGGACTTAAAGACATTACCTAAGTGAAATAAACCAGACACAGAAAGAACAATACTATATGATCTCACTCATATATAGAAAATTACAGTCATGCTCAGAAGCAGAGAGTAGAATGAATATTGGTTACTAGAGGAGGGAAGTAAAGGTTAAAGGGACAAAGTTTCAGTTGTGCTAGATAAATAAGTTTTAGAAATATACTATAGAGCATAGTGCCAATAGCTAACAATACTGTATTATATACTTAGAATATGCTAAGAGGACGGATCTTATCTTGGGGGTTCTTACCACATGCACACACAGCAACATAACGATAGCAATAATAAAGGCAGCAGGAGGATACTTTGGGAGGAGATGGATATGTCTATGGCCTTGATTTTGGTGATAGTTTCACAAATGTATACTTATCTTCAAACTCATCAAGCTGTGTACATTAAATATCTATGTTTTTTAAAATATTAATCCTACCTCAGTAAAGTGGTAAAAAAAAAAAGGCTTGGCCTTGGTCAGGTTGCTCATTTGGCTGGAGCATCATCCCATGCACAAAGAGGTTGCTGGTCCTATTCCCGGTCAGGGCACATACCTACATTGTGGGTTTGATCCCCAGTCGAGGTGTGTATAGGAGGCAACCAATCATGTTTCTCTCTTATGTCAATGTCTGTCTGTCTGTCTGTCATCTCTCATCAATAAACATATCTTCGAACGAGGATTAAGAAAAAATGCAGGGTCCTGCTGAAGTATGCAGGTCACACCACTTGCAACACACTATGCAGGTTCGGCAACACAGTATATGTCCTTGTCAATGGAATGAATCCTCTGATCAGACAATTAGATGTCACATCAGTGCCACATTGGTCTAAATATCTCTAAGCACATCCTGTCAATGCCTGTTCTTATTACTGATTGGTAAAAAACAAAAAAATAAACTCATGGACCAGTACTGGTCTATTTATCAAAATAATATCATAATAGTCTATGAAGCTATTCTTAAATGCAAGTTTGCATACATTTCCTTATTTTCATTAATAAATTATCACAACCTTAAAACCCGCCTCTAATGTGCCTCTGTGCATTTTGGAAGTGATTTTAAAATGAATAATCCCTTTTCCCTCCTTCCTACTTCTTATGTCCTCTGACATTTGGATATCTTCTATGGAAAAACTTAAGCAAGTAAAAGTAAACTAAAATGTCTAGTAGAACGCAGAGCCTAGAATCAGAAATACCATAAACACATTAATGGAGTGAGACTGTACTTAGAAATATTTTCCTGTTTCCTGAGATTCCATTTGGAAAAGGCTTACTACTTTCATAACAAAAAATACCATTATTCTAAAAGTGCTTTGTACTAGAGAATACATTTGATTTACTTGCTTGAGAAGCGTGTCTCATTTAGTATTTTGAATATGCATTTTTCCTTTAGTGTGGGTGTTCATAGCTCTAAATGGATTTGCACACAAGAAATAGGTAATACCACTTACATAGGAATGAATGCATGTGTGACTCAGTACAAAGTGCAATGTGATCTATGGCATTGTGTCAGTGCCTCCAAAAGTCAGTGCATGATCACACTTTCAGGTCATGAAACAAAACAGAACATATTTTGTAATACCTAACTACATTTCTAGCTAAAACATGTGTATCTTTTCACAACAAAAATCACTGCAAAGTCATAAAAAAATACTCAGGCAGTATTGCTTTGGTTTAGAGAGTTCCATTTTATCTCCCAAGAAGAAATGCATCATCAGCAAGAGTTTTGCCAGGACCTGGCAAATGCTGCCCTTGGAGTCTATGCCACGAGAATAAAAGAGAGCAAATATTGGTTTCTGTTATGTAAACAAGTCATGCTCTTCTGCTCCTCAAGTCAAACAAATGGAGAAGTAGACAACTCTTACTATGTAAGGGTCCCCTGAGATTAGACATTTTCTAACATCAAATTGATTATGTCTGATAGATACATTTTGTTAATACAAACTGCATTAAATATTAGAGGCACTTCAGTAATTACCAGATCACAGATAGATGCTTCTCTATAGTGTTTTCAGCAACCTTAATGAAATAGACAAAGCCTGGTATATATATATTAAAAGAAAAGAAACCAAGAAAAGTACATCAATTTTATCAGATTATTCAAAATAAGCCATTTGTCCTAAAGGATGACATTAACCAAGTTCAAAGCATACTTTGAACCTAGAGTAACAGAGTATAATAATTGCATGCTAAAAATGATTTCTAAACATAAATAGTACATCATGTGAATAAATTATTTTTAGAGAGCTTGGCCATAGGCTTCTTAAGTATAAAAATATAAAAATGTGTTTATTTTTTTACTGATTTGTACTACTTATATTTTATACTATTCAGTGCAAAATGCAACTTACAAATGCTATTTAAAAATAAAACATATACATAACAACTTTTATTTGTGTTTCTCTAAAAAGTCATTTCTCTAAACATGTTCATCTAAAATTAGCAAATAAAAGCAATTTAACATCAAGAATATATAACAAAATATTCATCTCAAATGTAAAATTCTGCTTTAAATATCCAAATTTAAATTAATGGAGACAAAATCAGTGTTACCTGAAACAAGTCCAAAGCATACATAAAAAGCATAAAATTTCCATAATTTACTTAATTTTTAAATATCATTTTACTAGACTACCAAAGTAAATACTTAGTATCATATTCATCATGTCTATGTAATAAGAAATGTAGTTTCCTACCAGTAATTTTATCCTGACAAATTTGGCTTCAGCATATTCCTGTGCACATCTGAATCAATTTCACACTTCCTCACCTCCCTGGCTCTGGGAGGTGGTCCATTCATTGGTTTGATATTGCCATAGCAACTCTGCAACATTGTAACATGCCAGCCAAGCTTTGCTGTTCAAGTCTCAGTATATGGTGAACTGCCTCATGCAAACAAAAACACTGTTCCTTTAGAGATAGGTCTTCTCCATTTATCTTTAGCCTGATGTTATAACATTGATATTTTAATTCCAGTTAATGATAATTCAAGAAAAGCAAATCTAAGGTTAAGTGCTTCTGCTGCAGAGTACATTTTGGTGCATATCTAAAATTTTCTAAAAGCTCTGAAAAAAAGAGCAGAAGCTAACCTGCATTACCATTGTTAAGGGTGTTAGAAGGTCTGTAGTCTACCTGAACAATGTCTAAGTAACTAATTTTTAGGCTGAATATCTATCTAGTCACAATATTATACTTTCAAATAAGAGGCAGTTCTCTAAAATTAAACCCTTCAATTGACAAAGTATCTTAAACTGGGTGGTCTATATCAATAGAAAACGATTCTGTCATGGTTCTGGACACAGAATCAAGATGTCATCCAGGCCACGGTCTAGGGGAAAATCTGTTGCACGCCTTCCTCTTAGGCTCTGGTGGCTGCCACGGATCTTTGGTGTTCCTTGGTTTGCATTACCCCAATCCCGGCCTCTGTCTTCACATGAGGCTGTCTTTCCTGTGTCTGTGTCTCTTATAAGGACACTGGCCACATTTTATTAGGGCTGCTCTAAGAACTCATCTTAACCAATTACATCTGCAAAGACCCTATTTCCAAACAAGGTCACATTCAGAGGTACTGGGGATTAGGACTTCAACACAGCTTTTGGGGTGACACAACTCAACCCACAGCAGTGCTATTGAGGAAATGTGTATTCAAAGTGAAGAAAAATCAAACATCTCATCAGTCCACTGTGTTCATTCATCTGTGAGGACAGGCAGCCACAAGTATTAAACTGTGCTCATCAATACATGAGCAAGTGAGAAAAGCGCTGGGTTAGTACACTACCCGGGAAGAGACAGGACACCAGCCTTGGAGCTTGTACTGTTCTCTCACAGATCACTTCCCTCAAGGGCATTACCCTGGGTCTCTGTGGCAGGGCCCCACCCAATGGGAGCTATATCTGGAAGCAGGAGCAAAGTGGGAGATGCTTTACCAACCAGGCTGGGAAAGCCCCCTAAGCGGCACATGCCTTTATAATCCATTGCTGAAGCTGGAGTGGGTGGGTGGCTTTAGTGTTCACAGTGGATGCCTCCCACTCCTCTTTGCTTCCCTCAGACACAGATTTTATCTGCCAACACCTTATGGAGCCCTCCACCTTGCATTTCTCTCCATAGCTGCAATTCTTGCATGAGAATACCCTGGAAAGAATCCCTCCCTCAGGATAGTCAGCAGCTTTGTCCTTTGATTCCAAGCGGAGCTAAGGAAGCATGACAAAGGATGCTTGTGCTCTTGCTAAGCCCCCTCCCAAATGGGAGAGGGCAGAAGAGCAGGAGACTTTTCCTAGGACAAAATTCAATAGGCGTCAGGGGGCCAGCAGGAATCACCAAAGCCAATTGGACTTCAAAGTAAAACAGGCAAGCTTGGCACCTTGAATAGGAAAAGAGAGAATGCTGGCATCCCAAACCCTGGCATCGTTATCTTTGCTAGGAGAATTCAAACTCTTTGAGGAAAACTAAATTCACATTTTTTTCATCTTACTGAAAAGCTCGTAGTATTTGAAATGATTCTTTAAGAAAATTAAAAATAAGATTTTAATTAAAAATTACCCCAATTATTCTCAAGGGATGTTTGGTGATGGTTGCTTGACCCAATCCAGTTATCATATTGCCCCACTACGTGCTAACATATGCATGTATCTGTCATCTGTCTATTCATATATGTATATATAATTTTACATATGCTTTTTATTGCTACAGAACAGTGAATTTAAATGAGAGAAAATGCAGGTACAGTACTCAAGTTTTTCTTTGCCTTTATAAGAAATAGTGCTGTATAAAAATTTCAACTATTTCTTTTGAAGAATTTATTTACCTGTTTTCACTCATCTTATTCACATAATTGAAAACTTCTTCCCTTCTATGGTTTTCATGTAAACATACCATTTCCCAGTTTGAGGACAGAAATCAATGGCAATTGTCTCCAACTTCAAGTCAGCCACAACAATGTTGTACAAACTATGGTTCATGAAATCAGTTTAGTGGGTAGCAACCAACATTGTTTCTAGTCTTGAAACAGAGACCATCTCCTACAGTTAGACAAGTAGTGTTTTGTGAAACTTTTGTTTCAGTTTTAAGTTATACCTATGTTTCAGTTACAAGTGTGTATATGTGTATGGTTTATAACATGTTTGTTTCTATATTAAGTGTATTACTTAATGTGTATAACAATTAAAAATATCTGAAATCCACTGCTCCTCAGGGACGTTTCCCGTTCTGCTTCTACTCTGGCAGACATCATCTATGTTCAACTCAGCTGTGTACCTGTGACTCTAAATGACTTTTAAATGAGTCTTAGCTCACAATGGCATTTGATAAAAGCTTGTTCAATAGCTGGAAAGAAGGATAAAAATTGGTTTAAGGAATACACACAGGACCCAATATATAATGGCCCTCTTTTGAGACTAGCCAACCAATTGCTGGGAATATACCCCAAGAATCCTGAAACACCAATTCAAAAGAACTAATGCATCTTGATCTTCATTGCGGTGCTATTTACAATAGCCAAGTGCCTGAAACAACCTAAGTGCCCATCAGTAAATGAGAGGATAAAAAAAAAACTGGTATATTTATACAATGGGATACTATGCAGCAGAAAGAAAGAAGGAATTCCTACTTCTTTTTAAAAAGAATTTTTTTACATTTTATTTATTTAGTTTTAGACAGAGGTGAAGGGAGGGAGAAAGAAAGGGAGAAAAACACCAATGTGTGGTTGCCTCTCATGAGGCCCCTCACCAAGGACATGGCCTGAAACCCAGGCATATGCCCTGACTGGGAATTGAACCAGCAACACCTTGGCTCACAGGCCAGTTTTCAATCCACTGAACCACACCAGCCAAGGAAAAATTCCTAACTTTTGCAACAGCATGGTTGCAAATGGGGACTATTATGCTAAGTAAAATAAGCCAGGCAGTGAATGACAAATACCATATTATCTCACTTATAAGAGGAATATAATGAATTAATAAAATAATAAGAAAAACAGAACCAGAGAAATGGAAACATTGGAGCAGACTGACAGCTACCAGAGGGGTAGGGAGAAATGGATAATGGTAGAAAGAAAGGGAAGGAATCAGTCAAATAACATGTATGAAAGACCCATGGGCATGGACAAATTGGGGGGAAAGTTGGGACAACCGTAATAGGATAAACAAGAATAACTGAAAAAGGAAAAAATAAAAATAATTTTAAAAAATGATAAAGTGATAAGACATCCATAAAACAGGTTGGATGTTCAACGCTAACAAATAGAGTAAATACATAAATTAGATTTCTCTATAGTCTAAGAAGTTTGCATTTATTAGATAACATCCAGATCTCCTCAACATTGCTGAAGGACCATCACCAAAATATGAGTGGAGGCACCTCATTTTCAATATAAGATAATAAATGTACATTGAAGAAGCTAGTGCAAGCTGGAAAATATTATACACTCCACACAAAAAAATAGACAATAATAAGAATATGTACTTGAAGGACATGATAAAATTAATAATTTAGAATAGGAAGCCAAAATCGTGAGGGGTGTCCAACCTGTGGCCTGTGGGCTGCATGCAGCCCAGGATGGCTATGAATGTGGCCCAACACAAAATTATAAATTTACTTAAAATCTTTTTTTTTTTTTTGCTCATCAGTCTTTATTAGTGTTTGTGTATTTAATGTGTGGCCCAAGACAACTCTTCTTTTTCTATTGTGACCCAGAGATGCCAAAAAGTTGTACACCTCTGTGAGCAACTCAAGGCAAAAATTAACTCTGAGATAGGTGCTTACAGAAAAATTTGGGAGATGAGCCCTGACCTCACAAAGACAAAGAAGCCTTCCCAACCAAAAAAAAAAAAGGGGGGGTGGGTCAGAATAAAATGACAGAGCAGTACCAGAAGGTCACACTAAAATTTTTCATGAAGGAAAGTATTACCACAGTACACAATTTCTGTATTTTCTCGGTAAGTCAAGGGCGTTGAATTGTAATCATGAAGATAGTTTAGCACACAGAGAACATGTGCCCCAAAACGCAGAGACTTCCTCCAAGAGTTTCATACAGCTCATCAAGGGAAACCAATGCTTCAGCAACTTTGAGAGAACACAGAGTCTTTGTGACTTTGGAGCACCTAGGGGAAAATGCACCCCAATTTCAGAACCAGCACCTTCAGCATAGAGATGATTTCAAACTATATTTTCTCTCATTTCTCAGGGCACTAGGGTTCTGAGCAGCAGATGACATGAGGAACTGAAGGAAGAACAGAAATATAACAACAGCACACTCCACAAGGTAGCTAAAAAGACTATGCAATAAATGTACATGAAATACCTCTGGGGATTTCTTTTATAATGGAGGAAGGCACTGTCTTGATGTAGAACCATAATATTTGCAACTGGGTTTAGAAGCAAAACTATAGAAATACTGTTTATTATCAACACCATAACTTCATACTCTCACTCTAGAATAACTCAGCCTGGAACAACTCAAAAATCCAATAGATAAAACACAAAATTTCTGCCCAAAGCTGTTTCCAGTATAATGAGAGAGAATGCAAGTATGAAGTTACAATAAACTATGATTAAATGCCATGACAGATAAAGACAAAGGAAGCATTATATCTAGGACTTCTGATCCAGACCAGTTGGCTCACAGATGATTCCTTAGGAAGAGAAGCAAGAACTGGGCCTTGAAGGGTGAATGAAAATTAGCCTAGCAAATAGAAGGCAGACAGATATGACAGGAGGGCAGAGCTAGTTCATGAGGGCATATTGCGGGGCATAGCTGTAATGTATGCACGTATTGGAAGATGTGCATTTGAGAATGTGTTTGAGAATATTTAATTTTGATGTAAGGAAAAGATAAATATGTTGGATAAACTCATAAAAAGGGTTCAGTGTAAAAAGTAGGTAAGCTGGTAGTTTGAGAGATAAAGGCTAGACTCACGAGATACGTTAATTGTAGGTAACATGTAAAGAAGACACTGCACAGTGCAGGCAGAACTGAGAAGAGTGTTATGAGCTGTAAGACATGCCAAAGATAGAGAAAGTGAATAAAAACAAAATATGCTTCAACAAACAAGAGTAATGTGTACAAACATTAAAGATGACAGAACTAAACCATTATTTTGTTACTTCTGGGCTGATAGCTCTGTCACCCAAATTTAACCACCTACTGGTGACACCCAATATGCTCCCATTCTGGCTCCACACATATCCAACACAAGAACACAGAAAGCGCCTATCAGGCTAATAACCAAGTGGTAGCTGTAGTTAGATAAACCAGGTCTCTGATACATTTAGTAAGGACCTGGCATTGGCCCAAGGCATCTTCTATCCATGGACTCTTGGCCCAAACCTCATTTCAGGTCCTCATATAATCCTCATCACCATCCCAGGACTCAGCCAGTATGGTCCTCTGCCTGCATGCACCCCATCCTATACACATTAATTCACTCATCTCTTTCCACTTGCTCTTGTTGTGTGTTTTAAATTAAGTTAGTGAACAGAATGATTTAGACATTTTAATTTGATATGTTGGCTTTTCTATTCTGCAGTCTTTGGAATGGCCTAGCTGGTAGTATATTGGAAGCTACCCATGCACCAGGATTATTCCTCAAATAATAGTAACCATGAGCAAAACACAGAACATTTAGTGTTCTTAGAATATCATATATGAGTTATAGAGTGATAATGAGAAAAATATAGTGTTCAAATCATAGAAAGCCTTTTCTACAAAGCATAAGGGTAAAGAATTTATCTTCTAGGCCATAAAGAATCATGGAAAGATTTTACAGAGCAAAACTATGGGAATGTATGGAATAGTTCTGGAATAACAATGAGGAATGAATTAGAGGGGGCCCAAACCAGAGGTAGAAAGGACAGTTAAGATGACACTGCACAATTCCAGTAGAAAAATAAAGAAAAATAAAGATAAAATGAGAGGCTTAACTGTAGGATTAATGGAAACATGTTTAAGAGACAGCAAGTGGACAAGACCAGGTGATGAGAAAATTAAGAATGAAGCATCAGAGTTACAACTAGGCAGGACAGGTTTTTCCTGTGTGGAATAGAGGAGGAGTTCAATCTCAGATCTCAGCAGCTATCCACAGGATGTGGCCCACTAGACTGTTGGGTAGATGAGTCTGAAACTTACAAATAACACATGGGTTAGCATGTAGATAAGGAAGTTACCAGATATAGTTGCAAGATGAACCCGAGGGGGATTGTAATATATGAAAAAAGATGAACATGGAACCCATGGATTTTTTAGAACTCCAATAGTTAAGAAAAGTAGAGAGAAAAATGAGTGTGTGAAGGTAGGAAAGTAGTACCTGCCCTGTAAAAGGTGACAATGTTCTTGTGGTTACAAAAGAGAAAGAAGTTTTCATTAAAAGGCATAGGGACAGTGCCAGTGCTACAAAGCATGGGCTTCCTGACACTGGTATTTATCACATGCATGGAATATTAGGTGCATTTTTAATCATGCCTGTGGTTATAGTATTTCTCTTTGAGATGCATTCTCAAAGAGCAAGTTAACATTTTTAGCAAAGAAGAAAAGAGAAAAGTAATGGGATGCTTTTCTCCAAGTGCAGTAATTTATTTTCAAAGCATTAGCAGGGATTCAATAAATGTTTTTTTAATTGAAAAAGCAAATTTAGAAGAGAGGAATAACTTTGGTAAGTATAATAAAATAAAGACAAATGATAATCATTATTTCCTCTTTTAATTTACTTTATTTCTATTACAGATCCACAAACATTATAACTTAAATAATCTCTAAGTGCTATAAATGATTCAATATAATTTGCCTTAGTTAAAAGTCATGACAATACAAATGACAGATCCAACAGCACCAGCTTGCTTTCTATTTTAAATTTTGTTTGTACTCTAGCAGGTGAGAAGAAAACTATTTGTATACTTTCTTTAAAGAACAAAAGACTACATTTTGAGGTCCCAGGTGTTAAGTATAAGTGTCCATGTCACTTGAAAGATAATTTTCTGACATTACCCGGGCATACATGCTCTGTGTCTTGGGTAAAAGCTCAAGGGTACAGTGGGGCTGGACTATCAGGAAACTGTAAAGACTTTCGTGCTTTCCAAGAACATATGCACAGCTACCAAAGGGCTGAACCACTGGAAATAGCACCCACAGCAGCTCTGTCAAACAGCAGATGGAGAGGAATGGTGTGGCCAGTGGCTAAACTGTTCCTGAGGCCTGCTGTCTCTCCTCATTGCTCATATGCCTCACTCCTTGCCCATCAGCATTTGAGGTCATGGATACACAAAGACACTGAGATGGTGTGCCCTGTCAGCACCATGGGTATAACATAGAGCTGGGTTCAGTACAGGAAACATCAAAGACATATATTTAGAATATTTTGCCTCCAGAGGGGCCAGAGAATCTGCACCAAAGTACACTGCCAGGAATTTGAGCTCATGGTTATTCCTTCTACTTTGCATTATTACCAAAATTAGCTTCTATTTTAAGTCAAATTTGTTAAGATTTTTAAAAATTAAGACTTTATTATTTTTTAGAACAGTTTTAGGTTCACAGTAAAAGTGAAGGAATAAGAGATTTCCTATGTATCTTTTGCTACACCATACATAGCCTCCCCCATTATGAACATCCCCTGACCAGAGTGCTGCATTTGTCATAACTGATGAGTCCATGTTGACTTGTCATCATGACTCAAAGACCATAGTTTACATTAGGGTTCACTCTTGGTGTTGTGCATTCTATTGGTTTGGACAAATGTGTAACAACACGTACCCACCATAACAACACGTACTCTGCATAGTACCATGCAGAATATTTTCACTGCCCTAAAAATCCTTTCCATACCTCACCAATTCCAACTCTTAGTAACCATTGATGTTTCTAATATCTCCATAATTCTGACTTTTCTAGAATATCATATATTTGCAATCACATAGTATATGGCCTTTTCACGTTGGCTTGTTTCACATAGAAATGCATTGAAGTTTCCTCTATACCTTTGCATGAGTTAGCAGCTCATTTTGTGATGTACCACTTTTTTTAGGTATTTTTATTTTTTATATTGTTCTTCAATTACAGTTATCCTCATTTCCCCCACTATTACTCTCCCCTGTCCTACCTACCCCCACCTCCCACATTCAATCCTCCCCGCCCGGGTTGTCTTTGTCCATGGGTCCTTACCACTTTTTATTTATCCATTTACCTACTAAAAAGCATCTTAGTTGCTTTCAAGTCTTGGCAATTATGAATAAAGCTGCTATGGACATCCACATGCAGGTTTTTGTATTGATGAATAGCAAAAAGCATAACGGCTGGATCATATGGTAGGAGCATGTTTGGTTTTGTAAAAACTGCCAAACTGTCATCCAAAGTAGCTGTGGAATTTTACATCCCACAAGCAAAGAATGAGAATTTCACATCCTATGATTTCTTTTAACTTCTAATCACTTTCTAATGTTTTCTACTATAGTAGGAGTTGGGTTGGGATTTCATTGCCATTTTTATATTATTTCTATTATTTCAAAAGCCTGAAAGTTTTTAGTCTCAGACATTTACAAGCATCAGTCTTCTTTCCTCTCTCCCCATTCCCATAATTCCACCAATATAATTTTCTTTCTATCTCCTAAGGACACTCCCCTTCATATATTCAGTATGAAATCTAACACACTCCATAATATGCTCCATTCCACCTTCATTTACTTACACATCAAATATTTACTAACTCTCTCTTTTATGTATCTTATGCAGATTTCCCATTGGTACTGTAACAAATTATTCCAAACTTGATATAAAACAACACAAATTAATTATTTTATATTTCTGAAGTTCTGATATCAAAAATGGGTTTTACTGGGGGAAAAAACAACCAAGTATCAGTAGTATTATGTTCATTCTGGAGCATCCAGAGGAAATTCTGTTCCCCGTCCTTTCCTAGCTTCTAGAGGCTGCCTGCAATTCTTGATTTCTGACCCCTTTATCCATCTGCAAAGCCAGCAATATAGTATCTTCTAATCTTCCTCGCATTCTGGCATTTCTGCCCTCATAAAAACTCCTCCTCTTACAAAGATTTTTAGATCATACTGAGACCACCCAGAATCCAAGAGAACCTTCTCACCTCAAAATCTCTAATTTAACTCTAATATATGAGAAGTCCTTTTGGCCATGTAAGGTAACATATTCATGGGGTCTGGGGATTTTTCTGCCTACCATGTATGGGAATCTAGCAGCAGTAAGGCATTCCTCAAATTCTTGTCCTCAAGAATAGTGCAGTTCAGTTGGAAAATATTTTTGGAAAAAAATTATATATACATATTCTAATAAAATCAGAATTTTTCAGAATCATCAAAGTGAAGCACATAATTCAGGTTGGAAAGAGGGTGTCAGGATAGTTAGATTCTTCTGGATAATGGGATAAGTAAACTGATTCTCAATGGATGAACAATAATCAATTGTATAAAGAGTAAGGATAAGGCATGAGCTGAGGATTAAGTAGTTTTTTGGGAAAAAGTAGCAACTGTCCACCTTTGATGATATAGAAAACATGAAGAAGGAAGATGCCAGATAGAAGGTTGGGCAGTGACTAAATGTTACCTCTCCTCATTGCGGAGTAAAGTTGAAATTTGATTTTTAGGAAACGGAGAGTTGTTGAAGACTTTAAGCGGAGAATGATCTGTCTTTAAAGTAGATGAATATGACACATTAGTGGGGGATGAACTGGAAACTAAAAACTAGTTTGAAAAACTACTTGGGGAACTGTAGCTATGCCTAGGTACAAGGTGAAGATTCAGCACAGAACTTAGAAAGGGGGAATAAATTGAATAAATATAAAGAAATATAAGACATGTAAGCATGTTTTTGCTGTTAAGTTGCTAGTGCTAAGCAAAAGTATACAAGAGGAGAAATGAACTTGAGGGGGAAGCTGATGAGTGGAGCGTGAATAATGTGGAAGGCTGCGTTAATTATGAAAGTGTGAAGTCCAGTAAAATGAGGACAGAGCTGGTGAAGACATTGATCATTAATTTTAAAGGTTTTCATAAAAGTTTCTGACTCACTGCCACCTAACCACATGGACCTCCGTGGAGCCTCTGCTCTCACTTCCATAGTTTCATTCACACAATGTTCAATCTAATTTACTCCAAGTCCTTAAGACTTTAGTTTCATGGAAACTTTGCAAGATTCATTTGTTTGAGTTTAAACTCAAATTGACTTGTTTCTCTACACTTTCTGACCCAGGTTATTGCTGCATTTTCTTTATGCCCAGACAACTCTTCTTGGGAAAAAAAAAAAAGTTTATATAGTGGACAAAATAACCAATGATGTGACCCATGTATTTATCATAATTATTGCCTTTTCAAAATTAACATGCTTCTCATGTCTGCTTCTTTTATTATGCAATAAGCACCAACAATTCTTTGTGCATATACTGCAGAGAGAATTATATTGGTTACTGAGATATAAAGAAATATAAGAAATGTTTTTGAGTAAATTAATAATACTTGAGAACTAATTTACAAGGTTTTCAAAGGTTAAAAACCAACTAACTTTCCCTGGCTGGTGTGGCTCAGTGTACTAAGTGTTGGCCTGTGAACCAAAGAGTCGCTGGTTCGATTCTCAGTCAGGGCACATGCCTGGGTTGCAGGCCAGGTCTCCAATAGGGGGTGTGTGAGAGGCAACCACACATTGATGTTTCTCTCCTTTTCTTTCTCCCTTCCTTCCTCTCTCTTTAAAAATAAACAAATCTTTCAAAAAATACTAATTTTATAAGCAATGAAATTATTGCCCTCAGTTAAATTATTAAGCTACAGTTATGACAATGCATAAAGAAGTGTTATGAAAATATGCCCTGGAAACAGATCTAGATTTTGTTTCATTGTGGTTTTTTTTTTTTTTTTTTGCAGTTTCATCTGATACATAGAGACAAGAAGGCCGGCCTTACTGAGTTACTTCAAGAAGGAAATGAGATAATATTAAGAGCAGTCTGACCCCTGGTACACTCTCAAAATATGACAGTTTTTATCTTGTGCAAACAGCACACTCACTGGATTAAGACAAAATATGCAAATGTCTTCAAAAGTCAGAAGGGACAAATGGTTAGTAAAAGAATCCAGGTGAAGGGTCACAGGAAAGTAGGGACTCTGGCTGTGGTGAACTAAAAGAGGCATGGGCCTTCTGCAGGGACCATCTGGATGCACCTGGCTGGTGGTCATGCACATGAGGCAACAGAAGCTTAGGCCCACCTGCTCAGCCAGTCTGTCCAAGGAAGTCAGGTAAAACCACAGAGCTCGTGGGTACCACTTAGCTAAAATAGAAGTTTGTTAAACTTTATTCAGAGAAGAACAAAGATGTCTGCTGAATTCAGCATGAATAGCCAGTTTTCAATTTCTGCTCTAAAATTTACTTGTTCAATGTTAATTATAACAAACTTTACTTAAATATAAGAAATAATGAAAATAACTAATATAACTTGTCTAAAAGTAGAGATGTGCTTCGGAGTAAAATGTTTAGGGAGAGGGAAGGTGATAGGTATATCTGGTTTTATTTATTCAACCAGCATATTTTCAGTATTCATTATGTACCATGTACTATGAACAGCACTGGGGATCCAACCACAAACAAAACAAAAAAAATCTCTATTCAGAGTATAAATTTTTGTGGAGAAAAATATATTAAAAATGTACTACGCTTTTATGTCACAGAAGAAAATTGTTTCACAAAGGTGGCAATGGTGGGTAAACATACATATTCTTTCACACCTTTAATATATATAAATATATATTTATAATTATGTAAAATATATAACAATATATTTCCAAAACCTATATAAGGAAAATTGTAACACACTCTTGAAAAACATAAAAGTAAACTTGAACTAATGGAGATGCATGCCACGTTCTGAGAATTTTAGTATTTTAAATTCTCTTAAATAGCATTTTTAAAAGTAAAAATGATAAGCTTAATTATATACTATAAATTATATAAGATAAAATACTATTATATTAAAATCATATAAAATATAATTCACCATAATTATCTTCTACCTCAAAAATAACAAAACCTTTCAAGCTGAGATCTTTATGCTAAGAAAAATGTTTATGAATATGCTAAATGTTTTTAAGGTAAGCAGATGAGCTAAAATTTATCATCAGAATATGTAGTATTTATTTTCTTGTTAATAGCTATGGAACCCTTCATTGATATGATCCCAGAAACAAAGATTTTATAACCATATACTTCTGGCAACATTAGCTTCCTGCAAAAGCTCTGAGTTCACCAGCAAGCATGAACATCTGCGTGAGGAGAATTTCAAATCTGACCAAACAAAAACCAGCTGACAGCAAATAAATTTGAACCAATAAGTAATCATCATACCTTATCATTTAATCTTTGTAAAAAAATATATACCCTGGGCCATTCCTAGCACACAAAAACAACCATTTAAATCCCTGATTTCTATTATATGGTGTACTTGGGATGTATTGTCACAGTGTAACAATTACTCTGATTGATGACTCTTTACCATTTTCTCCTAAATAAAATGAATCATTGTTGAAAAAGTGTGTGTATATGAGGATGTGCACATGCACACACACACACCACACTCACACATGGCCAACCTACCCTGACATCACTTGTGGAAATAACAAGAATACAGTTCAGTCTTTTAAAGTTCCTGGTGAAAAATGAAATGCAGTTTTTTCAAAATTGTAGTTATATTTTTAAAATGAGATTGTGATAAGGAATGAAAATGAAGCATAATTATTGCATCAATTATAAAACAAAATTCTCATCTAGTAAGAAAGTCATGCTACAACATTTTATAGACATATGCTAATTACAGATGTTAAATACCATTCTTCTGCACCTTAGCCTCTCACATAGGTTCTGTTTATTTAATATTTTCACATGGCAGGCAGTAAACCATAAAAGAAATGGTAGAAACGGAATCTATGTAAGTATTAGGTAACTTTTCTTTCCTGTAAACTGTATTCTCTGCCTAACAGAATCTCTTTTCAGATAGTTTCCTTTCCTTTATTTTTGATGTTATGGAACTATCTTAACATACCAAGGATCTCAAAAAAGAGAGAGGAGTACAGTAGGTGCTAAATCTCCAGGTTCTGTATGAAATGACTGTGCAGTTGGCCTGGTGCTGTTGGAGCTTCTTACCAGAAAATGGAGAATAGGACTCGGTAATTGTGCACAAGGAGGAACACATGCACTGGGGTCCCTCACTTATTTTATTTTACTAATCCATACTAGTGTAACTACTTATAATAATTCATAAATTCCCAAGAGACTGTATTTACTAAATCTGAACCTAAAACACCAAGGTGGGTAGCAGAAGTGATAGTATTTATGAAGCTCCCATCATCATCATTACCACTGCTGCCCTCATTATAAACACCACCATACCATCGACATCACCATAATGCCTACCTTCATCATCATCATCATCCACACCACCATCCCCATCAGCATTATCATCACCACCACCACCGCTGCCTTCATTATTAGCACCACCACACCATCACCATCATCATAATCACCATCTTATCACCCACATCATCATCCATATCATTATCCCCGCCAACATCAGCATCAGCATCAGCATCACCATCACCATCACCATCATTCTCATCAGAGTCACTGTCAATATGTAATGCAGCAGCATTACAGCATGGTACCCTTGTAAACTGATTTTTATCATTTGAATACACTGTTTTTCCTCAAAGCTTGTAAAGTAGCCTGCAATTTTCCTAGAGCACTACCTCACATATTTCATATATGATGAAAATGTGGGCTCACATAAGTGCCAGCATTTAGGAACCTGCCCAACACTTTCTACTTGAAGGTAACAAATCAGCTCTTTAACCTAGAGCTTTTGATGACTCAGCACTTTCTCCTCAAAACTCTGCTGTCTCTTTGCAAGTTTAAGTGAGGTGGCATCTGAACTAGAAGAGAGGGTGACGAATTCAAATAATGATCCACATTAAAAAAGGAGGACAGGATCTGCCTTCACGACTCAGTCTGTACTCTGAAGGGTTCCATTTAGTTAAACTCTAGCGATTAGTCAAAACACTGTTCAACCAGCCTTCAGTGATTTTACTCACCTCAGCATTTCTATGGCCACTACTTGACAACCAACGTCTAACTGTACCATGATACACTCCTTCAAGCATCCCATTTACCAGTTTTATTTTTAAGCTTTTGGGTGACAGACATTGTATATCCTACTTCTTTATACCTGCTGTAGTATATTGTGTTGCTCTTGGAAATGACCTAATAAATATCCTGTAAATGACTAACTGAATATCCAAAAAGGTTTGCTTACTGGGTGTGAAGAGTGGTAAGCCACAGCTGTCTTTCACAGGCATACGAGAGTCAATGGTGCACATCGTTTTCCACCTCTGTGTGCAGTGACATCACGTCAGTAGTGTGAAACCAGACACAGTGGGAATATTCATACTTTGGAAACTAGGAAAAGCTAAAAGCAAGGGAGCCCCTCTGCCATAGGGAGAGCCGATTGTTGAATATTGCAGACAATACTGCTTGTAGACACAGGTGAACTGACCATGGATTCATCTGGGGCTCAGAGTGTACATAAGTGAGAGAGAAAGAAAGAGAGAGATTTCTTTGAGATAAATAGATTCTCCAGAGATATTATACCATCACATTACACAATGGGTATTATTGTGCATTTTATAATAACAGTAAGCAGAGATTATTATAATTAAACTTTATCTCTATATACTATTTAAAATGCTTTATTTTTCAATTACAGTTGACATAAAATATACTAGTTTCAAGTGTACAACATAATGCTTAGACAATTACATATTTAACTTATAAAGTGATCACCCTGATAAATCAAGTACTCATCTACCACCATATACATTTTTTCTTTTATTGGATTTACGGGGGTGACACTGGTTAACAAAATTGTGGAGGTTTCAGGTGCACAATTCCACAACACGTCATCTGTACACTGTACTGCTTGTTCATCACCGCAAATCAAACTTCCTGCTATTACTGTTTACCCGCCATACCTCCACTTCCCTTCTTCCCCCTGCACAAACATCTATATAAAGATATATAACAAATAAATATATATCATATGTCTTTAAAGTCACTTGTAGGAAATGTGCAAATGTTTACTTCAGTTTCCCAATTTTGATTTGAGTAATATCATGGCGTATAGCCAAGGATAAGGGGTCACCCAAGGAAATGGAGGAATTCTGAGTGACAAGCATTTAGTAATGCTCACTCTCCTTTGGAAATCATGTGATCATATAGCAAGTAGTTTCAGGCCTTGCCAAGTGAGAACAATGAGAACAACATCCATTCTATCTTGATATATATCTCACCTAAAATTTTCCCTAACTTTCAAGTTTCCACTTATCATGCATATTTTGAGTAATACAATTAACCTTTGTAATTGTTAATATGTGAAAAATTAAAATTTTGCTATGACTTTGAAGATGGAAACTTTTCTTTCTTGGCTAATTGACTTCGAGACTACATTCTTGGGGTAGTAATGCTTCTGGAAAAACACTAAACTTTACACTTCTGATACAACTAAGCCATTTGACTTCACTTTCTAAGAGCAGCTCTTCAGAAATTCACATTCTACAACATTCCTGTTCCAATGAATATACAAACAGGTAAAGAAACAGGAATGTATATTCCTAACTAAAGTTACACTATATATATATATATATATATATATATATATATGGCAAAAATATCTCCAGTTTTCTAGCCTTTAACCAAACTGAGCATTTGAACATAAATGTTTACAATCAAACAAATTCTAAATAATTTCTTTCTTGTGGATAGAAACTGTCAATTATACCATATATTACAGCCCTTCAATGAGTTCTTTAGTCATGCCAGGCTCATTACCTTTGGATGACATTTTCAAGTGCAACTGTTAGAAAAAAGGTTTTGTTTTTTTTTCCAAATGGTCAAAAGAAAAATTTTCCAATATCCTCATTTCACATGGGGGCTATTATAATTTAATTGTTCTATAAAATACTGGCTTTACCACAAAGTAAAATGCATACAAATACAGCATTAAAAATTCATTTGGTAGACCCCATGGTGTTTCTGCCATTATCTTGACTACTGCACGCCTATGCATATTGAATGAGATATCAAATATTTCCCACTTTTTTTCAGTTCAGTAAAGTTAATGTAGAATCTGATTCAAGAATTGTGCTAAAGAAGGGATGAAGCTAGTCCTAAAGAAAACAAGCTAATCATTATCCCTAAAATCTGAATCTTTTTCTTAAGAAGGTCCTGTCAATGATGTTCACTTCCCATTACAGATCTACTAGTTTTCATTTTAGTGATGAACATTGTTTGCACAATCTTGGCATGTTAACTCTCATCTTGCAATGATACATATGACCTGGTACCCTTTTTCCAGCTTTGCACCCCCTTGAAAACTATGCAAATGTAAGGCCAAACAAAAATCAAGGAGAGTACGTGTGTATCTCTTCCCACTAGATTACCAGTGATAAAAGGCAAAACAAAATATTGATCTACTCTTTTGACTGAGCTTTCTGAGTGTTACAACCATCCTCCTCTTAGCCGTGGACGGAGTAAAATCAAAAATTGATTATCTCTCACATCTAGATCTGAGCCTCATGGATCTTCAAAGACTGGCTAGTTAATTAAATACGGTAACAGAATCTCAGATGAGAACCTTTTTCATAAGCATGCCTTTAATAAACTCATTTTTTAAGGTGAGAAACATCTGCACATAACCTCCATAATGTTCCTTCTTAACTGTAGCATTTCATTTACCATTTGACAGATCACAAGATATTTGATGCAAAGGGAGGCAGATAAATCAATTTACACTTCTTTTGTCTTGGTTTCCTGGACAACCCATGAAGTTTAATATATGTTTTAGGTAATTCATCATTCATTTGCTGAAAAGATAAAATGCCAACTCTCTAAGAACTGAAAAACAAAACAGAAAGGGTCCATGCAGACAGCTATTTTGCAAATACCAGTGAAATGTGGACCTGTTCTGCTTTGCAGTGTGCACTGGTGAAGACTTCTGGAAGTACTAAAACAGCTTGCTCTTCTAAAAAACAGGTATTAAACATCATTTGTCTGTGTATCATGTAAATTATTGATGTTAAGATGGAATTTTCTTAGAAAGGTATAGTCTTTGGCAAACAATGATCAAATCCATTTCTCTTAACTCAAGTACAGACAGGCAACACTGGAAAGCAATTTTTCTGATAAATGACAACTCAGCATAGTACATCTTAAAAGTGGTGGTATAGCAAGAAAACTGCAGGTGATACATGTAGGGTGGGGGAAAGACCAAGGCAAAGGCAGAGTGGCATGGGGTGTAGGCAGCAGCAGAGGCAGGAATTGGTGGTGTGCTTTTTTCAGTTGAGAGAATTTAAAAAAGCAAAAAAAAAATTAAAACTTATATCTGCATATGGAATATTTTCTAGTATAGACTACATGTTAGGACACAAAAGAAGTCTCAATAAATTTAAGACGATTGAAATAAATTAAGCATCTTCTCTGACCACAATGCTATGAAACTAGAAATCAGTCACAAGAACACTGAAAAATACACAAAGACATGGAGGCTACATAACATGTTATTAGACAATGAAGGGATCAACAATGAAATCAAGGGGAAAAGTCAAAAGATACTTTGAAACAAATGAAATTGAGGACATAACAATCCAAAATCTCTGGGATACTGGGGAAGCAATTCTAAGGGGGGAAATTTATAGCACTACAAGTCTGTCTCAGAAAAACAAGAAAAAGCTCAATAAACAATCTAACTTCACACTTAAAGGAACATGAAAAAGAACAATGCCCAAAATGAGTAGAAGATAGGAAATAATAAAGATCAGAGCAGAAATAAATGAATTAGACTTAAAAAAATACAAAAGATCAATGAATCCAAGAGCTATTTCTTTGAAAAGATAAACAAGATTGGCAAACCTTTAACCAGACTCATCAAGAAAAAAATAGAAAGGACCCAAATAAATAAATCAGAAATTAAACAGGAGAAATATCAACTGACACCAAAAAAGTACAACGGATTTTTAGAAAACATTGTGAACAACTATATGCCAACAAACTGGACAACCTAGATGAAATGCATTAATTTCTAGAGACATACAACTGTCCAAAACTAAATCAGGAAGAATCAGAGTATCTGAATAGACAGATTACACTTAGTGAAATTGAAGCAGCAATCAAATAAACTCCCAACAAACAAAAGCTCTGGACTGGATGGTTTCACAGGGGAATTTCACCAAACATTCCAAAAAGAACTAACACTTCTCCTTATCAAACTACTTCATAAAATTCAACAGGAAGGAAAGCTATCAAATTCATTTTATGAGGCCAGCATTATCCAAATTGCAAAACCAGATAGAGACATTACAAAGAAAGAAAATTCTAGGCCAATATTTCTAATGAACATAGATGCTAAAATCCTCATCAAAATATTAGCAAAACAAATACAGCAATGCATCAAAAAGATCATACACCATGATCAAGTATGACTTATTCTGGGAATATGCAGTTGGTACAATATGCACAAATCAATTAATGTGATTCACCACATAAAATAAGGAATAAAAAGTATGTGATTATATCACAGATGCAGAAAATGTATTTGATAAAATCCAGCACCCACTTATGATCAAAACTCGCAGCAAAGTAGAAACAGAGGAAACATATCTACATGTAATAAAGACCATATATAACAAAACCACTGACATCATATTCAATGGGCAAAAACTACAAGTGTCCCCCTTAAGATCAGGAGCAACACAGTGGTGTCTGCCTTTCATCTCTCTTATTCAACATAGTACTGGAATTCCTAGCTCCAGCAATCAGATGGGAAGAAGAAATAAAAGGCATCCAAGTTGGAAAGAAAATAGTAAAACTGTCTTTTATTCTCAGGTGACAAAATACTGTGTATAGAGAACCCCAAAAATTCCACCAAGAAACTACTAGAAATTATATATAAATTCACCAAAGTAGCAGGACACAAAATTAACATCCAGAAATCAGCTGCATTTTTATATGCCAATAACAAACAACAGAAAGGGAAATTAAGAAAACAATCCCATTCATAACTACTTCAAAAAGAATGAAATACCTAGGGATACACTTAATTAAGAAAGTAAAAGACCTGCACTCAGAAAATTATAAGACACTGATGAAAAAAATTCAATAAGTGGAATAAGTGGAAGCACATACTGTATTCATGGATAGGAAGAATTAATATCATTAAAATGTGCATGCTACCCAAAGCAATATATAGATTCAATGCAATTCCTATCAAGATTGCAATGACATATTTCACAGAGCTAGAACAAATATTTTAAAAATTTATATGGAACCACAAATAGCCCTGCATAGCAAAAGTGATCCTGAGAAAGAGGAACAAAGTTGGAGGAATCACACTACCTAAAATCAAACTATACTACAAGGCCATAGTATTCCAAACAGCATGGTACTGGCATAAAAACAGACACATAGATCAATGGAACAGAATAGAGAGTCCAGAAATAAACCTACACTTTTATAGTCAATTAATATTCAACAGAGGGAGTAAGCACATAAATGGGCTAAAGATAGTTTATTCCACAAATGGTGTTGTACAAATTGGACAGACACATGCAGAAAATGAAACTAGACCATCTTCTTATACCACACATGAGAATAAATTCAAAATGGATCAAAGACTTAATGTTAGACCTGAAACAATAAAAATCCTAGAAGAAGACATAGGCAGAAAAATCTTGGACATTGTTCATAGCAATATTTTATTGGACATATCTCCCAAGGCAAGGGAAACAAAAGAAAATATAAACAAATATGATTATATCAAATTAAAAAGGGTTTGCAATGCAAAGGAAAACATCAATAAATTATAAAGACATTGCACAGAATGGGAGAACATATTTGCCAATACATCTGATAAGGAGTGAATATCCAAAATTTATAAAGTACTTACAAAACTCAATATTAAAACAGCAAACAATTCAATTTTAAAAAGGGTAAAAGAAATTAATAGACACCTCTCCAAAGAAGGCACACAGATGGCCAATAGACATATGAAAAGATGCTCAATGTTATCATTGAAAAAATGGAAAAAACCCACACTGAGATATCATCTCACACCTGTCAGAATGGCTGCCATCAATAAATCAATAAATAAGTGCTGGTGAAAATGTGGAGAAAGAGAAGCCCTTTTGCACTGTTGATGGGAATACAGATTGGTGCAACTACTATGGAAAGCAGTATGTAGATATCTCAAAAATTAAAATGGATCTGCCTTTTGACTGAGTGATTCTACTTTGGGGAATATATCTGAAGAAACCCAAAACACTAATTCAAAAAAACATAAGCACCCTATGTTCATTACAACATTATTTACAATTGCCAAGATATGGAAGCAACCCAAGTGTCCATCAGTAGATGAGTGGTTAAAAAAACCCGAACACTCAAACTCAGGGAGATTGAATTGCATGCTATTAAACAATGAATGGGGCAAGAATGAGATTAAGGAAGAAATCAAAGAGTTTCTGGAAAAAAATTAAAATGAACTCACAACAACCCAAAACTTAAGTGAAACAGTGAAGGCAGTCCTGAGAGGCAAGTTCATAGAGATACAGGCATAGCTAAGAAAGATAGAAACATTTCAAATAAACAACCTAACACTATGCCTACAAGAACTCTAGGAACAACAACAAAGACAGCCCAGAGAAAGTAGAAGGAAGGAAATAACCAAGATCAGAGTAGAATTAAATGACATAGAGACTAAAAGGACAATTCTAAGAATCAATGAATCCAGGAGCTGGTTCTTTGAAAACATAAATAAAATCAACAAGTCTTTAAGCAGGCTCATCAAGAAAAAAAGAGAGAGTAGCCAAATAAACACAATCAGAAATGAAAAAGGAGAGATCACAACTGATAACACAAATACAAAGGATTGTAAGAAATTACTATGAAGAGCTGTATGCCAAGAAATTTGAAAACTTAGATGGAATGGACAAATTTCTAGAAAAATATAATCTTTCAAAACTGAATGAAGAAGAAGGCAGAAAGCCTGAAGCAGTAATCAAAAAGTTTCCGATACACAAAAGCCCTGGACCATATGGTTTCACAGGAGAATTTTACAAAGCATTTAAGGAAGAGCTAGCCCCTATCCTTCACAGATTGTTCCAAAAAATTCAAGAAGAAGGAAGACTCCCAAACACTTTTTATGAAGCCAGCATCATCCTCATCCCAATACCAGGTAAAGACATAAAAAAACAAAGAAAACTTCAGGCTAACATCACTAATAAACATAGACATTAAAATCTTCAACAAAATATTGACAAACCTCATCCAGCAATATATTAAAAAGATTATACACCATGATCAAGTGGGATTCACCCCAAATATACAAGGATGGTACAATATTCAAAAATCAATAAACATAATACATCACATAAACAAAACAAAGGACAAAAATCACATGATCGTATCAATAGATACAGAAAAAACAATTGAAAAGGTAAAGCACCCATTTATAATAAAAACACTTAGCAAAGTGGGAATAGAGGGAGCATTCCTCAACATAATGAAGGCCATATATGAGAGACCTACAGCCAACCTCATACTCAATGGGCAAAAACTTAGAGTTTTACTACTAAGATCAAGAACAAGACAAGGATGCCCGCTTTCACCACTCCTACTCAACACAGTACTGGAAGTCCTAGCCACAGTGATCAGACAAGAAAGAGAAATATAACGCATCCATATTGGAAAAGAGGAAGCAAAACTGTCACTGTTTGCAGATGACATGATATTGTACACAGAAAATCCTATAGAGTCCACCAAAAACTACTCAACCTAATAAATGAATTTGGCAAAACAATGGGATACAAACTCAATATTCAGAAATGAAAGGCATTTTTGTATACCAAAAATGAAATATCAGAAACAGAAATTGGGAAAAAGATTCCATTTGATATAGCAACAAGAAAAATAAAGTACCTAGTAATAAACCTAACCAAGGAGGTAAAAGATCTGTTCTCAGAAAACTATACAACACTGAAGAAAGAAATTCAGGAAGACACAAACAAATGAAAGCATGTATTATGTTCATGGATTGGAAGAATGAACATCATCAAAATGTCCATACTACCCAAAGGAATTTGTAGCTTCAATGCAATCCCTATTAAAGTACCAATGACATATTTCACAGACATAGAACAAACATTTCAAAAATTTATATGGAATCATAAATGACCCCAAATAGCTGCAGCAATTTTGAAATAGAAGAACAAAGCAGGAGGGATCACAATGCCTGATATCAAATTGTATTCCAAGGCCACTGTAATCAAAACAGCCTGGTACTGGCATAAAAACAGGCACATAGACCAATGGAACAGAACAGAGACCTCGGAAATAAACCCAAGTCTCTACAGTCAGCTAATATTTGACAAAGGAAGAAGAAGCATAAAATGGAGGAAAAATAGCCTCTTCAACAAATGGTGTTGGGAGATCTGGACAGCTACATGCAAAAAAGGAAACTCGATCACCAATTTACACCATACACAAAAATAAACTCAAGGTCAAGAAAAGACTTAAATATAAGTTGTGACACCATAAAAGTCCTAGAGGAAAACATAGGCAGGAAAATCTCAAACATTCCAGGCAGCAACATCTCCACTGATATGTCCCCTAAAGCAAGGAACATAAAGGAAAGAGTAAACAAATGGGATCTCATCAAATTAAATGCTTCTTGCCCTGGCTGGCATAGCTCAGTGGATTGAGCGCAGGCTGCGAACCATAGCATCACAGGTTCAATTCCCAGTCAGGGCACATGACTGGGTTGCAGGCCATGGCCACCAGCAACCACACATTGATGTTTCTCTCTCTCTCTTTCTCCCTCCCTTCCCTCTCTAAAAATAAATAAATAAAATATTTTTAAAAATTAAAAAAATATTTTAAAAAAATCAAATGCTTCTTCATGGCCAAGGAAAACACCAGCAACCACACATCAATGTTTCTCTCTCTCTCTTTCTCCCTCCCTTCCCTCTCTAAAAATAAATAAATAAAATCTTAAAAAAATTAAAAAATATATAAAAAAATTAAATGCTTCTTCATGACCAAGGAAAACAGCAGCAAAATGAAAAGGGAACCAACTATATGGGAAAACATATTTGCCAATGATACCTCAGACAAGGGTTTCATCTCCAAAATATAGAAAGAACTCATACAACTCCACTCCAGGAAGACAAAAAATCCAATTAAAAAATGGGCAAAGGACTTGAACAGACACTTCTCCAAGGAGGACATACAGAGGGCTCAGAGACATATGAAAAGATGCTCAGCATCACTAGCCATTAGAGAGATGCAAATTAAAACCATAATGAGACACCACCTCACAGGAGTCAGAATGACCATTATAAACAAATCAACAAACAAGTGTTGGAAAGGATGTGGAGTAAAGGGAACCCTAGTACACTGTTGGTGGTAATGCAGACTGGTACAGTCACTATGGAAAACAGTATGAATTTCCTCAGAAAACTAAAATGGAACTGCCTTTTGACTCAGCAATTCCACTACTGGGATTATATCCTAAGAGCCCTGAAGCACCAATTCAAAAGAACCTATGCATCCCAATGTTCATAGCAGCACAATTCACAATAGCCAAGTGCTGGAAGCAATCTAGGTACCCACTGGTAAATAAGTGGATCAAAAAACTATGGTACATTTACACAATGGAATACTACACAGCAGAGAGAAAGAAAGAGCTCCTCCCCTTTGTGACAGCATGGATGGAACTGGAGAGCATTATGCTAAGTGACATAAGCCAGGCAGTGAGGGACAAATATTATATGATCTCACCTCTAAGTGGAACATAATCAACAACAAAAAAAGCAAACAAAATATAACCAGAGACATTGAAATTAAGAACAATCTACAATAACCAGAGGGTAGGTGGAAGGGGACAAGGAGGGGAAGGGTTTTCAGGAACTACTACAAAGGACACATGGACAAAACCAAAGGGGAGGGTGGAAGCAAGAGAGGGAGGTTAATTTGGCTGGGATGGGGGGCATGGTGGGGTTAAAATGCAGACAACTGTAATTGAACAATAATAAAATATTTTTTTTTAAAAAAACTATGGAACATTTAAACAATGGAATACTACTCAGCCATAAAAAAGAAGAATGTTTGACCCATTGCAACAGATTGGGTGGACCTAGAGAACATTATGCTAAGTGAAATAAACCAGTCAGAGAAAGACCAATACCATATGACTTCACTCATATGTGGAACCTAATGAACAAAAAGAACTAGCAAAGAAAATAGGGAAAGACTCACAGATGGAGAGAAGATGACAGCTAGTGGTAGGGTGAGGTGAGGGGCTGGAGGGATTGAGCAAAAACACAAAAGGACTCATGGACATGGACAACTGTGTAGTGATTGCTGTGGGGAGAGGGCTATAAGAAGACTAAAGGGTAATGGAAAAATTATACAAAAAAGAAAAATAAAATAAATAAACAAAACTTGTAACCATTCTTTTTGAAATTCTGATTGGCACCAGGAACCAGACCCAAGTTTGGGACTGGTGCCTAGGATAGCACAAAAACCAGCTTTACACTGCAGTACCATGAAAGACTCTTTCTGCTCATTCCACAGATTTTGAGTGTTCTAGCCACTGTCTAAGGACTAGGGACAAACATAAATAAAAGGGGGCACCAATCCTTTAAGACCTTAGACTGAAGCTAAACACAGGCAAGGACACCAATAGGGATCAATCTTAAGAGAGCCTCTTAAATTCTCGGACCCAGAATGATAGGTTTCCTGGAAAATACCACTATTACTCTCCTCCAGCTCTTGACATTTTTTTTCCATTCACAGCTAAGTTTTCATAAGGAATAATCATTATTTACTGACTCTACTTCATTGCCCTAGTGTTCACTCTCTACCTACCACATTATGGCTTTGGCTGCCCCCATCCCCCACACACACCCCACCAATGAAATTCCCATGCCTAAATCACCAAAAATCAATTAATTGCCAAAATAAAGGATCTTGCTCACGTCTTACCAAGAACGATTTGCCAATTTTAACCATATTTTTTTTCACAACACTATACCTTCCTGGTTCTTTTTCTAAGTTTTTTTTTAATAACTTCTCATCTCCCTTACAGTTTTTCTATTCTCTCACCCTTTAAATATTGGTTTCTCTTCCTATAATTTTCCTGGCCTAAAATTCCTTTGTCAGTCTGCTATCTCAGTGTAGGAGTTCTTCTAAGTCTAGATAGAACTAGACTCTTCTCACTCTTTTCTGACCCAGCCCATATTAATTAATTGTCAGCCACTCATATTTTACTCCCATGCCAGACCTCTTTTATGAGCTTTATGAAGCATAAACATGTCCCAAATGGTGCAGCTCTTTTTGTGTTTTCCATTCCAATAAACAGTGTCTCCACCCACCAGCTTAGACCAGAAACCTGGTCATCTTTCTTACATCTTTTTCCTCCAAACCTAGGCTTCAAATTGGTCCCCAAGTGCTGTCTGTTCTCCCTCTAAAACAGATCTCTGAAATGCACCCACTCTGCCACCTGAGCTACAGAGACCTCACTTTTACACAGACTACTGAGAGCACCTCCACTGAGCATCCTACTTGCTTTCCTGCCTTTGACTTGTGCACATTCCCCAGAGTGATCTTTAAATTGGCTATAATATTCTCTTATTTAAAACCTTTCAATGGCTGCATCTTTTCCTCAGAAAAAAAAAAAAAGGAACCAATTCCTAATACAGCCTCAAAGTCCTGCGTACTCTGACCTCTGCCTATCCTTCTAATTTCATTGTAACCCATCCTCTCTCTTACTCAGAATTTCAGACTCACTGGCTTTCTTTTACTTCCTTCAAACCTCTTCACCTGATCAACTCTAGGTCCATACAAATGCTCTTTCTTCTTCCAACAAGGCTGACTTTTATATGGCCGAATACATTCTAAGCCTAAAGCAGTGAAAGAGGTCACTAAAGATCAATGACTATGAAGATAATCAAATTAAAGTATCTCCATTTCAAAAAGACATCATAAACAAAAGTAAAAAAATATAGAAAATATTGACCGTAGTCACAGAAAAAGCTTAATAGCACCACATAAATAAATAAAAAGTTAAGACCCAAATGATAAATGTGTAAATTTTCCAAAAAGGAAGTGCAATGATTAAGTCATTAAAAATTACAAAACTTGTTAGGAATTAGAATTATAATACAACAAAAATGGGATACAATTTTTTATTATAACTTGAAGATAAATGCTAAAACTTAAGTTCTTACCATGAGCTAGGCACTTAACTAATTTAAGAATATGGCAGTACTCAAATAGATATATTCTGTGCTTCCAGAGAGCCTAAACTCTAGCAAAGTGGAGACTTATTGGCCAACTAATCATATATAATTAATATGTTCAAAACACAAGTAAAAACCTGTTTTTGAAAATCAGGGTCCCATTATTAAATTAGGTAACATAGCTGGATGTTTGAGCTATTCAAATCTAATTTCTCTAAAAGAAACTTCGAGAAATAAAGATCTAATCCTATCACGCCATACAATTAAATAATCAATTTTCTGTTGTCTACAGCTTTTAGAACTATCCACCTTCCCTTTTAATCTCTCTTACTTTTTTCAGGTCCTCTCTTATTTTTCTTTTCTTTCCTGGCCATTTTTCCTCCTGCTGACACCCTGTGTGTGGTTATTGTTAAAGTGCAGGCTGTCATTCTCTGGGCTCTTCTCTCTCTAGGATCAATTCATCTATAGAACTTGGAAGTGACCGGGACAGGGAAAGAAGAATTTGCAGCAGTAACTGGGGGTCTTGCAGCAGGCCATATAGAGCTACATCAGCACAGGGCCCATTCTGGGAGCAAAAGGGAACTGGGAACATGAACCCTCGTGACCAGTTGGGAGGCTTCCTGTGGGAATGCCAAAAACTGTTGGCAGATGTTTGGAGTTTCAGAAAATCCTGGTGAGAGAAAATCAGAGGAATACTCTGCAACAATGTTACTGCTCCACCAATGTGCTTTAATTGAGTGGACCTATGGCAATACAGGTTACACCATAAGTGAGTTATGAGAATGCACACTTAGCTAAAATCATCATAAGTTTGGTCCTATTCAACCAAGAAGCATCGTAAGAGGTATTTGGTTTTCCCACTGAGTTATAACACTGGTGGTTAAGCAAATCAGCATTAATTAAAATAACATTAAAGATGAAGCTGTAATTTTTTTTGCAGAATCATTTGTAATTTACTCTGCCAATTCAGTAAAGTACAACACAACTAAGTATCATGTTCAAGAAAAAAAATACCTTGAAGATAATAAAACTGGGGTCCATACTCTGTCCCTGATGTCCCTGATGATCTGTTTGATTTTGCTTAGTCCCGTGCATGGGGAATCCTGCTGGCTCTAGAAGAGCAAGGAGCTGACCTTAATGGGGTTTTAATTGAGGACAAACAAATCCAAAACAAATTAGAGATTGTTTTTCTCCCCAACTGGAATATTTTTGAGCTTCCAAAGGAGGGCACTTTATTTAGTTATAAAAATAGATTTAATGTGTAAATATATAAGATTTCCAGACTGACAATTCAACAAATAAAAAAGTAAAGTATTAAAGAATATATTCTCTTTAAAGATCATGGTAGGCGATGGAGTGATAAAAGAGTACATGAAACCCTCTCTGCCCTAAATACCCCAGTAATTCTAAAGATCTAGGTGAAGTGATGAGAATCAAAGACCAGAACAAATATATAAGAAAATATTGATAACAATGAAATACACATAATGGAATACATAATTAATTGACAGTTAAACTGCAGGCATCATTAATAGCTGGTATTAGAGTTTGGAAGTAGAGAGATTATTTCAAATTATGGTGGATTAGTAGGAAAGGTTTTCTAAAGGAAATGCTATTTAAGTTATAGTTTGATGGATTTGGAAAGGTGAGGGGAAAAATATATTTTTAAAAAAATATGGTGGGCTCCTCTGTGACAAAAAAACAATAATTTGTTTGAAGTAAATCCAACCCTTTGTGTTTTTTTTTTAAATTAAGGGAACATAGAGTGAGACTAGTTCAGTACGTTTCTTACACAGCTAGCAAGGACACACCTGGTATTCCCTTCTGCCTTCTAGGCCAAGGATTTATTCATTCCACCATGGTGGTCCAAAGAGCTGGCCCAACCAGCATCTAAAATGCTGCGTTGTTAATCTCTCTAATTCATTGTTGTTCTATAATTCTGCATTGTTCATCTTTTCTCTAATCTCAGACTTTTCTTGGACTTCAGACATTACTATTGAACCATCTCTTCTGCTCTGGCACCCTAGACTGGATTAAACTCTTGACTTGTCTTCTTTCTTTTTCACCTTCCCATATCCTCCTTTGGTTAAAGTCTTATTCTTTTTTTTTTTTTTTCATCCCATGTCTTCTAAGAAAGTCAAAAGGTGAAAGAAAAACAGAACAAAAGAAATGGAATGAAAGAAAGGAGTAAAGGAAGGAGGGAGGGAGGGGAATTAGAAAGGAGGGAAGGAGGAATATGGAAGAGAAAATGAAATAAAATAAAGAACAAAAAGAGTCTACACTGTCTACTAAACCTATCTTCTTTCATATCCAGTTCCTACCCCCAGTCCCTACTCCTCCCAGCCATGAAATATAATTTAAAGAACTAATATTTTCCAAGAATTTCAACTTTAAATCTTGCTGCATTTTTTCAAGCAGTATAAATCCATGTCTCCTCATTATGTTAGTTTCTTGTCTTATTCTTGGCATTGGACTTTGTGTTTCTTGTCCCAATTTCTAACCTCAGATCTTGATAAAAAGCCTCAAGTTGTGCCATCTGGCCAAAAGGTTAATTATTTGTAGAGTCTGTCTCTTTATGGGAGCTTGCCCTTCACCTCATTCACAATGCCTTCACTTAAAATAAAATACCATATTTAAGAAGCTGTCAGATATGGTAAATATATGCTAATTTGGTTCCATGGAGCACTAGTAACATGTAATTGCTTAAAGCTTCACATGTGTAAATGTTTACCACTTTTTTACTCCTCTTGTTTACTGTAATCTTACTTCCTCACATCTCAATGGATGCTTCGGTATCCCATGGTTACCAACTTGCCATGTGTGGAATAATGGAGACTCAGGTCATAAGGACTGGACTGTCACCGCAGTGAAGCATTTACTCCAAAGAGGCATGGAATATACAGGAATCATAAAACAAGAAGCATATTTTGGAGGTCTGTAAATAAGTAGAAAAACTAACACCCTCAGTTTCAAAGAATCCTTTCATTGCTATACCTGTTAACACAGAGACACTACAAGAACATATTGAAAACAAAAATTTTAATCAGGTGGGCAAAACAAACAATATTATGCCTTAACTAAGATTCCTAAATCAATAAGCCTCACAAATAAAATGAATACATCATGACACCACCTTCTCATGTTCAAAGAATCCTTTTTTGGTATACATTATTACCATGGAGATGTCAAAATGACCACTCTACACTGATTGATGACTCATACATCAAATAATTCAAATTGCTGAACAATTTTGAGCACCTGCTGGAATCTGTGTTAATGATTTCTTTAATGAATAGATATGAAAATGAAAAATTATAAGCCCCAGATTCTTTGATTCAGCCTTTACTCAAAACAGTCACTGAAGCCAGGGGCTGCAAGTCTTAACAGTTTACTAAGGAAGCAAGATTTTTTTTTCACTGCCTATGCATGTCTTTGTTTTCAATTGTTGTTCAAGCAGTTGTCTCCACTCTCCCCCATCCCCAGCCCTTGCCCCAACCACACCACCTCCCAACCTTTGGCTTTGTCCATGGATCCTTTATACATGTTCCTTGACAACCCTTTCCCCTCTTTTCCTGTTATCCCCCTCTCCCCTCCCTTCTGGTTACTGTCAGTTTGTTCTTTATTTCAATGTCTCTGGTTATATTTTGCTTGCTTGTTTGTTTAGTTGATTAGAATCCACTAATAGGTGAGATCATATGGTATTTATCTTTCACTGCCTGGTTTATTTCACTTGGCATAATGCTCTCCAGTTCCATCCATGCTGTCATGAAGGGTAGGAGCTCCTTCTTTCTTCCTGCTATGTAGTATTGCAATATACCATAGCTTTTTGATCCACTCATTTACCGATGGGCACTTAGGTTGCTTCCAGCACTTGGTTATTGTAAATTGGGCTCCTATGAACACTGGGGTGCACAGGTTCTTTTGAATTTTTGCTTCAGAAATCTTAGTGTATAATACCAGCAGTGGGATTGCTGGTTCAAAAGGCAGCCCCATTTTTAGTCTTCTGAGAAAATTCCATCCTGTTTTCTACAGTGGCTGCACCGGTCTGCATTCCCACCAACAGTGCACTAGGGTTCCCTTTTCTCCACAACTTCTCCAACATTTGTTTGTTGATTTGTTTATGATGGCCCTTCTGATTCATGTGAAGTAGTATCTCATTGTAGTTTTAACTTGCATCTCTCTGATGTCTAGTGATGTTCAATATCTTTTCATATGTCTCTGGACTCTCTGTATGTTCTCCTTGGAGAATTATCTGTTCAGGTCCTTTGTCCATTTTTTAATTGGATCGTTTGTCTTCCTGGAGTGGAGTTGTATGAGTTCTTTCTATATTTTGGAGATCAAACCCTTATCCAAGGTATCACCTGCAAATATGTTTTCCCATACAGTTGGTCCCCTTTTCATTTTGCTGATGTTTTCTTTAGCCATGTAGAAACTTTTTATTTTGAGGAGGTCCTATTTGTTTATTCTTTCCTTTTTGTCCCTTGCTTTAGGGGATATACCAGTGAAAATACTGCTGTGTGGAATATCTGAGATTTTCCTGCCTATGTTCTCCTCTAGGACTTTTATGGTGTCAGGACTTATATTTAAATCTTTTATCCATTTTGAGTATATATTTGTGTGTAGTGTAAGTTGGCAATCGAGTTTCATTTTTTTGCATGTAGCTGTTCAGATATCACAACACCATCTGTTGATGAGGCTATTTTTACTCCATTTTATGCTGCTACCTACTTTGTCAAATATTAATTGACCATAGAGACTTGGATTTATTTGTGGGCTGTCTATTCTGTTCCATTGACCTATGTGCTGTTCTTATGCCAGTACCAGACTGTTTTGGTTAGAGTGGCCTTATAATGTAGTTTGATATCAGGTATTGTGATCTCTCCTACTGAGTTCTTCTTTCTCAAAATTGCTGAGGCTATTCTGGGTTGTTTATGGTTCCATATAAATTTTTGAAATGTTTGTTCTATGTCTGTGAAATATGTCATTGGTACTTGAATAGGGATTTCATTGAATCTATAAATTGCTTTGGGTAGTATGGACATTTTGATGATGTTAATTCTTCAGATCCATGAACATGGTATAGGAAACATAAGAAGAACTGAGTATTAATATAGAGAATGTGATGAAATGAAATATGCATTTATGTATTACATCATATTAAAAAAATAAGAAAAAGGAGCCCTGGCTGTTGTGGTTCAGTGAATTGAGCACTGGCCTACAAACCAAAGAATCCCCAGTTCAATTCCCAGTCAGGACACATGCTTGAGTTAGCAAAACCAGGTCCCTGGTAGGGGGCATGTGAGAGGCAACCACACATTGATGTTTCTCTCCCTCTCTTTGTCTCTTGTTGTCCTCTTCCCTTCTCTCTAAAAATAAATAAATAAAATCTTTTTGAAAATGAAAAAAAAAACAAAGATGGTATTTAAATTTACTTACTATTTATCATCAAACTCAGTTGACTATACACTTAATCTGTAACTTATTCTTGTAAGATTGAATGTCTATAGCAACTCAGTTGATTTGATTTGAAAAAAACCATTTTCTTGTAAATACTGAAAAATATGTTTAAATAGTTTAAAAGTTTCAAGGACTGTACTTATGAATGCCTGCTGTAGTTTGCTACATTTGTTAGAAATTTATCTTCAAAAGCTCAACTTGTTAAAGTTACGATCTATTTTGTCATAGTTGGTTGATTTTTTACATAACCTCATCATAATTAACTCACCATCTGTGACTTCAAAGTATTTTGTAACTCCATCCAAATTTAATTACTTGACCTTAATTGTCAGTGAAATAACAAGATGGCACCTTGTAATGGCTTTTTCCCAGATCAAACTCTTGCAGAACAAAGATTTGAACCCTGGTAGTTTGACAGTAAGTTTGTACTCTTCACCCTGACACTAGAATACTTCTTAAAAAAAGAAGTGACATACTAGAGAGAAATGTTAATGGTTGAATCAGCAGCATGATGACTAGGAAAGAAAGGCAGAAATAAATAGAATATTCACAGGAATATGTAATAGACTAGTTAGTAAAACACTTTGGCATCAATTCAAATTTAGTTGGACTGAGGAGTAAATGGGAAGGGGGAAATTGGAAACTGTAGGTAGATTGTATTTTTGAGACTATCAAGGTCCTTCCTTTCAACTATGTAATTTAAATTAACATGACTTAACTTATAAGATTTATTAATTCAGTAATGATTTAGTTGTTTTATCCACCTGCATCTTTTGAAAGGCTCTATGTTAAGGCAATTAAACCATTCACTTATCAGGGTTTTAGAAAACACGTATTCAAAAATCATTGTCATGAACACCGCACACTTTAAGAGTCACTTAATTATTGATGAGATCATTCTTTTTCAAATTCAATATAAACAGAAAGACCATTCATTGCCTGTCTGAAAGATTTCTACTTTTAAGACACATATGCTTTAATTCTAAGTCAGTATTTTTTGAAATGCATTTATACATTTGTACTTAACTGAAATTCAAGTACTACCCAAAAGTCAGTAAATTTTATACTGGATTAATAAATTTTATACTAGATTTCTGAGGCAATGGCATATAGCCTAAAATTTTCATCTGATGTGGTATCTGTAACAAAGCTTCTAGTGTCCAAATCCCAAAAAACTGCAACATACGCTTCCAAGAAATAGAATAAAGTATCTGTCCAGTTACTGGTAATCTTAAAAGGGCAGGAACAGCTGCCAAAATCATTAGAGGTTGGTAATCCATGTGTGTCAGTTTTTCAGAGAAACAATCTGTAATTAATTCTGCATTCACCAGCTGGTGTCACTGCTGCCCTCCTCCCCAGCCCCCAAAAGAAATAAATCAAACGTAGAAAGATGAAGCACAGTGACTGTTGCCAAACTTAAATTTTTTTAAAAGGCATCATTTGCTCAAGCAATACACACAGAAGATGTGTAAAATGAGTAAAAAGCAATTAATTGTACATTCTTTAAACTGTGTGTAATACACATAGAAGAAATCCTAAATGTTTGGGTTTTGGATTTAGAACCTTTTTAAAGCCCCTTTAATAAGCCTACATATTATACTAAGCAGTCACACGGTGATACATTGAGTAGGTGTTCCCCACAAAGTCTTTGGCACAGAATATAATGAAAAATAAGATAATGGAGTTGGTGTTGATATCTAGATCAGTGCTTTTCGACTGGGAGTAATTTTTGCTCCCTGTATCTTTTAGCAAAGTCTGGAGACATTTTTAGATGTTACGACAGGAGGGAAGGGATGCTTCTAGCATCTAGGGTGGAAGTCAAAGAAGCTGCTGAACATTCTACCATGCACAGGATAGACCCCGAAACAAAGATGATCTGGACCGAAATGTCAACAGTACTGAGACCGAGAAACCCTAATCTAGGTATCAAGATGCTCATGAATTTACCACTTTATATTTCATTGTCGATGCTTCTAAAGAGTCAGAAAACACCAGCTGGATCAGGATGTGCCTAAAGGTTACACAGCTGGTCACCTGATGGCCAGGCCAGCATTGTCCGCCAGGAGGTCAGATCTCTTTTCTCACTCAGTTCCATCTCTTTGAATGGAAAATACAAACCATAAAATGATACCGTGGACCAGGGACAAAATACCACTTGAATGTGTATGCAAATGATATTATAAAACATGGTGACTTCACCAACCCAAGTTCCACAGACTGAAAACAGAGCACAAGCATCACAACATTTGGTAAGTGGTATTCATTATATCATTAACTTAATCATTTCCATTATAGACAAAAAATGCCTAACATTTGTTGACTATTTCAAAGTTGGCAGATCCAAATATTTTGGTTAGTACTTTGCTTCCTAACATACAGGATCTGGCAGAAGTAATGCCTGGTTGAGTAGGGTTGGTGGAGTAATAGTATGGGTGTAGTAATTGATAGTTTTAATTTGAACATTTCACCTAAGATGTCATATAATTATTGTTATATAGATATTGTTGTTATAGAATTACATGCTTATAATTTTATAATAAAAGATTTTGTAATAAAAAGGGGGTGTTATTTGTGCCAGGCCCTGTATATATTAAGCAGAATATAGTTATTGTTTAACAGATATTGTCATGTTACATAATTACATTCTTATGATTTTGTAATAAAAAATGGTGTTATTTGTGCTGGACCCTGTATATATTAAGCAAGGTTATTTTTGAGGCAATAATTCTCCACTATGGAGCATATTCATGAGAAAGTGAGGGAAGAAGGGTAGTGCAACCAGCAGCACCATCTGCACTAATTCATATTTTATCTAATGGCATCCTAAGGTGATTTTGATTGTTATTCTCAGTGGGACCCAGAGGTAATGTCTGTGCCTGCTATATGTGACTTTTTCTAGTCTCCACACTGAACCCTTCTTCTCTGTTCTATCACTACTGAATATGGATTAATCATATCACAGTAGTTTAATACTTTTAAAAGTGGTTAAAATACAAACTATAGGACATTCACTTTAACTTGAAATCATAAATAATATTGCTCATTAATTTTTTAAGTTTTCATATTTGCAAAAATAAATTTTATGTAAACAAAATTTCAGCAAAAACTTTCATATCTGAATTCCCCTTACATTTTTTCCCTGAGTTCTATTACCATCTCAATCTTTATTTCACCATTTTGCTCACATTTGTCATCCATCCCATCATCACAACACAACCCTAGGTTTAATTGTTATAATCTAAGTGCCACAGTCATTTTTCATAGCAGTGTTTGCATCTGAGCCATCTCAAATGATGGGATGAACATGGGCACATGTGTAGATGTCTCAGAAAAGAGAACATGACATTGGCATAGACAACGCAGAAGTGAAAAGCACACACACATGCCTGAAATGGTCATGAACATAAGTGAGCTCTGTAACAGGCCAAGTTCCTGGAACTGGGGACAGAAGTAAGACATGACCACTTTGTTGAAATGTTGTGAAGGATTAGTTCATATGATAGAGGGATAAACCAGAGGGACAAACCAGAATGCGCTCTAACGTGCATTCCCAAGCTGAGACTCTTTAACCCTTCTGAATGTTGACTTGAGAACTGTAGGCTGGGGCCAGGATGTGAAACAATTTGACTACTGAGGTGAAGAACCTGAATAAGATTGGTAGGTAATGTGAAGATATTGAAGGCTTTGAATCTTCAGAATAATGACCGAATTGGTACTAAGGAGATGAATAAGGCAGTGATGTGCAGGGAGGATGATAAGTTTAGGGATATTACTAGCATTCCAGAAGTAAGACCTTAAGCTGGAGAGTAGCAGTGAAAATGGAATGAAGGGAAAAGAACACAGTGATTTTTGTAAGGAGATGTGTTTCCTTATAAACAAGTTAAATTGGAGATTTGTGTTCAATGAATGAATTCTGACACATTCTTCAACTCTCAAATCTATCTCTGCTGTTAAGATCTCCCTGACTGTCCTCAACCAGATATAAGGGCTTTGTCATCATTGCAACCATTCACCTGAGACCTCTTTTCATTCTAATATTCATCTTACTGATTTTCTGTTATGTCTCACATTCTATACTTAATCTTACCCTCTGCCTAGGTAATTCTTAGGTAGTAAAGACTGAGGCCTCTCTTTGACATTCTTTGTTATTGGTTGAATTGTGTCCCCAGCCAAAAATTTTTTTATATATTTATTATTTTATTTTTATACATACATATGTTAGAGTACTAATGCCCAGTACCTCAGAATTTAACCTTATTTGGGAATAGAGTCATTGCAGATGTAATTTGTTAAGGTGAGGTTATTAGGGTGGGCCCTAAACCAGTATGACTGATGTCCTTATAAAAAATGTGGATACTGAGACAGACACCAGACACACGCACAGGGAGAATGCCATGTGAATATTAAGACAAAGGTCTACAACCAGAAGCCACGGAAGAAGTGTGGAACAGATTCTCCCTGACCAGCCTCAGAAGGAACTCACCCTGCAGACACCTTGATCTTGAACTTCTAGCTCCAGAACTATGAGAAAATAAATTTCTGTGTTGAATTCACCCAGTCTATGGTACTTTGTTACACAGCCTTAGCAGAGTAATAGACTCATGAAAAATTACTTAGTGGCATGTTTTTATAATTTATAGGATTACAGAACTGGACTCTACTGAAATACATTTTTAAATCCATGAGGAAAAGAAGTACCAGATATCAAATGTAATTTTTTATATATTCATTTGTTCATTTATTCAGTAAACAAACAGGAATATATTTGCTAGAGGTGTGCTAGCCAGCTCACTATTTGGATTGCATAATTTATAGATGTCATTGCTTTATTACTGGGGAAGAATTTAAGCATCTTCAAAATTCTGGCCCAGTTCTGGGCTACATCAGATCATATTAAAAAGACTATTCTTTTATATGTATGTGTCTTCAGTAGCTGTGCAAAAAAGTCTCTGTACTTGGGTTTGTTTTCTTCCCTTCATGACTTTGATTTTGCTTTTATATTTGAAAATAAGTAATAACTATTTAGCATCCTTTGTATACAACTCTGTACATGTTCTTTGAGAAAAAAAAGGTTGGGAAAATTACAAAAACACATTTCCATAAATCTAAAAAAATCATAGCAGTTATGTTGTTTGAGATTAATAATAGTGAAATTGTATTTAATGTAAATCTAGAACAAAGTAGAAAATAATAGTAACATGTTCTGAAATGTATAATGTTCACATTTCTTGTCATTTTTTTCCACATTCAGATTCAGCTGACTACCCACAGAAAGGAAAAACTATTGTATTTATAAAACAGATCGTTAAATATAATTACACATAAGCAAAACTATTTCAGGTCCCAACTACCATACTCAGAGGCAGATTATCTGACATCCAGAGGGTGGTTAACAGTTTAAATAGTGCTATTTACCAGGCAGCTGCACTAGGTGATGGGAGTACGCAGAATGCAGACACCTAATACATTTATACTACAGTCAATTATATTGGAGATAAAAACAAGACATTCTTCCTCTAACAGATATCTGTGTTAGAAATAAACATGATAGAGAATTAAAATAAGTTGGAATCCATTATTAAAGTTTTAATTGTTTGCCCTACTTGCCACCCAACACTGAATTTCAAAAAAAAAAAGGTTAATATACAACAAAATGTTATCATATAACCTTTATTATTCACATAACTTCACTGCACCTGTCCTTCAGGCATTTAGGTTTCATGACACTTTCATGGCGTCTCCCCCACCTACCTCAGTGCCACCAACCTGCCCTGTTCCTGAATTTGTGTAGCACTCACTGTCTACTCTCTTGCTAGGACACATAGCACACACTGGCCTGTGCTCTGCCTTACCTTTTTCCTGGGCTTGTTTCCCTTCTCTCCATTTGATGGTAAGTTCCAGAAAGTCAGAGAATATGTCATGTGCTGTTTCCATCTCATATCTAGCCCAATAAGACATCTGATTTATCAGACACTTTAGATAAAACAAAAATGGAAAGGAAGAGAAAAAAAGGAGGAAAGGATTGAAGAAGAAAAAAGGGAGGGAAGAAAAGGGAGGAAGAAAAGACAGAAAGGAGAGGTGGAATGAGGGATGAGGGAGGGAGCGAAAGAGCATATGCAGAATGGGAATTGCCTATTACACAGAGTAATTTGAGTCCATTGGCCCAAATCCTAACAAATGCCAGTCCTCTGCCACCTGGAAGAAGATTGTCAGAGCATCTGCTGCTAGTTAACACTGGGAGGGAGTTTATAGCCACTGCTAATATCTTTACATCTGATAATACACACTTTTATACTGTTTAAATCTTGCTTGTCTTCTATGGTTTTAAATTGAATGTCCATATCACTGAGTGTGTTATAAGTTTATTGGCTTAAATGTATCTGAAACTGAAGAGAATTTCTATATATATTAGAATTTAATGGACTTGTAAAAATATAACAGATTGTCAATAGATTTTTACCAGCCAATTTTCTCCTTGAAAAATACCAATTTTGTTCAATGGGCCTGCCATATTGTATTCATTCAAGGTTTCAAGATTATTAATTCTCCCAAAAAGTACTTATTGGCAAGGTTCCAAAGATGTAAGAAGCTCAAATTTACAATGCAGGTATAAAAAATTATTCCATAGTTGGAAGGAAGGAAAAAAGGAAGAAAGAAAGGGTGGGAGAGAGGGAGGAATGGAGGAAAAAAGAAGAAGGAAGGAAGGAAGGAAGGAAGGAAGGAAGGAAGGAAGGAAGGAAGGAAAGTAGAATTCTATCCTATATAAAAAGTCACCAGCCTCTTTTATTTTTATAAAGGAGGTTGCATTCCAAAGAGAGAGCTGGCTTCCTTACATTATCATTGATGTGTTACAAATTCTTCTTGGCCACTGACCTGGAGCCATCTGCTATGCAAGATTAAACTATTCCGTGCTAACCTGTGTGAAAATCTGGACTTCTTGCCTCTGGTAAGATGGTCATGATACAAGTTTAAAAAATTTATTATGCTACTGCTCTCTTGAGAATATGAAAATATCTAAGCAATAAGGTATTTTCCTATTTTCTTCAACACTTTTAAAGCAACATGTGTTACAAGATGCTCAGGGACACTTGCATGTTTTAAGTGTGTCAATTTCAGGACACATCACTAAATTAATGTCCACCCTTTGGCTTGATATTTTTAATTCTATTAAATTGTATTAGGAAAGTAAAACAATCATTGAATTTGTAAAGCTCGTAAAGTATCTTGAATTCCGATATTCTTTTTTTCTCAGTAAGAGCCCTCTCCACTGAAATTCCTGCTTCTATGAATCAAGACTGCTTGGGGCTAGGTAAGTTAGAGCTCTACAGAAGGCCACATACATCACTATGGTCTGTGATTCTGTGCAGTTTCTTCTTTTATATATCTATCGTTGGAAGTTATTTTTTCTTTTGTTTTGACTTCAACCCTTTTCAAAGTAGTGATTATTTTTATGGAAAACAGGTGTAATTCTCTAAGTCACATTACACATGGTGAATGGAAGCTACAATTGAGGACTAAGAAATACCTCTCTATTCAAGAAGTAGAGAAATTTGAGCAGGATATTTAAGGTTCCCAGGATTTTTCTGCGTGGGGCTGTGATTTTTCCTACTTCTCTTTTGAGAGATATGCTAGAAGACTCTAAAAAGTGATCATGTATATTCAGGACATCTAGACATCTCCTGCTTCTATTTGAAGCTACTTTGTTCGTGAACTCCCTATGTCTTAAGATTGTCTTTTTCTTTCCTTGAAATTAGTAGAGTTCAAATTTATAAGGTCTGTCCAGAAAAAAATCCAGCCATTATTAATATTATGAGAATGGTTTGCGCAACATCGATGAGACCTGGCAGCCAAAGACAGTAGACTGGAATGTGCATGTGTGAACAATGACCACTTGACTCTACTAGCCAGTGGGGGTGGTAGATGCCCTTGAGTGAGTAATGCGTGGCCCTCACATTCAAAATGAGCAAGATTCAAATTTTGCATTAAGCTTTAACATTCCTCCACAGAAATCATTTGGATGATTCAGAAGGCCACAGCTATGGGCAACGGGTGATTGGCATCTTCATCATGACAATGCTCCTGTCCATGCATCATGTATCATGCAGAGTTTTTTGGTGAAACATCAGATCACTCAGGTGACTCAGCACCCCCTACAGCCCAGATTGGGGCCTTGTGACTTCTAGCTTTTCCTAAAACTAAAATTACTTTTGAAAGGGAAGAGATGTCAGACCATTGATAAGATTCAGGAAAATATGATGGGGCAGCTCATGGCGATTGGAAGAACTGTGTGAGGTCCCAAAGTGCCTGCTTTGAAAGGGACTGAGGCATCATTGTCCAATGTACCATATTTCTTGTACCTCGTATCTTCTTCAATAAATGTCTCTATTTTTTATGCTATATGACTGGATACCTTCTGTACAGACCTCATATATTAAATGATTAAACACATGAAATATGCCTTAATACAGTCTTGTCCCAGACCTCCCACTGCTCCAAGATTGACTACATAGAGATAATGAAATAGGTATTAATAGTTTTTCTATATGAAAAGTACAACATTCTGCCCTCTTCAAGGGTAAATTTTTCCCAGGATAAACTTTTCACACTGCTCTTTCTGAGACTTAAGCATTTTACTATATTCCTTTGTATATAGATCAGTTTGTCAAATCCTTAATTATACATGAGTCTCCAAAATGAATATACTATTCTAAATGTGAACTCATCTACTTAGGATATTAGACATTAGATTTCAATTTCAAAAGCATATCAGCATTTATTATGGTGACACTGGGGTTATTATGTTGAACATTAGTCAAACTAACACTCATATATTTATTCCAAATGTTCTATTATCAAGTTGTGTCTTGGGCATTCTGAAACTCTGCCACTGATATTTTGAATCTACCAAAAAGTTTACAATTCTCCCTAATAAATTCTCCCTCCTTATTCTTGGACTAAAATATCAACCTGTTATGAACTTCAAAATGTTGATCTAAATCATATAAAGTATTCATATTCATGACCCAGCCCTTTCCTCCCAGGTACACACACACACACACACACACACACACACACACATATAAAAGGCTTGCTAGAACTTGAAAAATTAGCATTATTCATAATATACCCAAACTTAATACTTAAAAACCCAAAGCTCAGTAACAGTAGAATGGAAATACATTCTGGTATACTCACAAGAACAAATATGTCCAACAATGAAATCAAATTAGCTACAACTCATGCAATAATTATCATTAATTCCATTCCCATGCAGTTTACAATCAGACTGAACAAAACTACAGTGTTAGGGATGCATATATGATAAAACTATACAAAAAGCATAACAAACAAATACTATAAAAGTAAAATAGTGGGTAGTGGAGTTGCTTACAATAGTTTATTTCTTGATACATGTGCTTACCTTACTATAGTTGCACTTATATGCATTTTTCTCTGTGTTATACCAGTTTTAAAAGATTAAAATTAAACTTAAAGAATTCTTTATATCGTAGCCCTTCTATAACCCACAAGCATTCTAGGTCAAAGGTAATGACAGGAGGAATGTTTCAGGTGCTGTTTGATCATGGTGTTACTTACTGCTTTCTCTTCTCATTCAACTTCTGCTGTATCTTGTGATAGTTTATTAATGAGCTAGTTTCTGTTGTGATAACACCATGGCTACAGTAGGACAATGTGGAAAGACAGACAGACAGACAGACACTGACTCTCAATAATGGAAGAAAAGTTCTGAAACACGCAGTTGGATCATGTTCTTAACACTGGAAAATTTATCAGAGCAAACAGAATACCATTATGCTGATCAAACTAAGCAAATCATGGCCCAGTTCTAAAGTTTGATTTGGGTCCATTTTACCCAAACCATGTGGCTATCATGTAATGGGGAAAATAGTGAAATAGGTGGTGATTTATACATACTCATATGCAAACATACATATACACATAATTATGCACAATGTTACAGACACTGCTATGGAGGAATGAAGTATAAAGAGTACATTTCCACATAATAGTGAGAACATGAATATATTTTCTTTTGGTTTATATGTACTTTACAATGTTTTTATAAAAATAATATGTCCTATCTCTAGTTTCTGAATGAGTGTGACTTCTACTCATGAACTACTTTTGTACATGCATCTTACTGGTCTTGATTTTTAGGTCTCCTGTTACTTAATTATATGATCTTAATCAATTCTGGTGCCTTGCCTAAGTGAATATAACTTAGACACCTAGCCTCCCTGTGTAGTTACCACCACTTCTAGAAGTATCAAGAGAATCATGGGGAAATGAAGAAATTGTAGCAGTTCTAGAACTCAGATTAAGAATATGGAGAATCTATTACTTACAGTATTATTTTATTTGAAGTAAGGTTACTTACTGCATGTTTTAATAAATAAATGCTAAGTTTTCCAGTGTATTTTTATAAAGAGTCCTTCCTGTAATTATCAGCTCTTTCTGCCTGTTCTTTCATCTATGTCTCATAAAAGTTTATCTTCATCTAAAGCTGACACTAGTTGATTCAATATTTTACTTAAAGGTGACATGGCTCAGCTTAATCTCTCTCACCTAATCCAGCTCTCCTGTCCACACATACGGGTCATAACTGATCAAGGCCATAATGCTTTTTGTGAAATCCAAGATAGTCTGCAGAATGCCTTGTTAAATCAAAATAAACTCCAGTATTTAGTGACACCAACAAGACAGTGAAATAAGGAGCCCCAGCCTTTGTTCTCCCACTGAGACACTAATTTTATGAAAGTATATGGGCCAAAACCCATATGTTTTGGCCTTATGTAAGTGCCCCAAATCAGGTAAGTAGTTGCAGTAGCACAGTCAAGAAAAAAAGCTGAAAATAACTGCATTTAAATAAGCAAGAACAACCTTTGCATTCTGCCCATAACCTACCCAAGACCCCTCTGCCCCTCAGTTGACCTAGCTCATCATGATTGGAAGAAAACTCCCAACTAACATCTTCTCCCTCAGTAGGAAAACAAGAAATGTGCACGCAGTGTTCCAGGTTTTGGTGGCTGCCCCAAGGACTGGTTTCTGCCTATCCTGACGTGGAACGCTGATGGAAACAGCATACTCTGGATGTCTGGGGTCCACTGAACAACAAAGTTGGCAACTTGCTGCAGAACTAGAGAACATGCAGCACCACAAATAGACACTAGAGGAAGTAAGAGATTACAGACTCCTGAAAAACAAAAAGGCAAACCTCTCTAATTGGAAAATTACTCTCTCAAGCCCAGAGAAGGTGCACACCCAGAAAGATTTGAGAGGTTCCCAGCTTCTCTAGCTAAGCTGATTGGTGAAAGTTTTCCCCTTTATAAAACCGATCCATAAAGACTGGAAAAGTGGTTGTTTTTTTAACTGCCCAAGTCTCTACAAGAAAAAAAAAATTGCAAGGCATAGAGAGAAACAGAGAAACATGGCGCAATCAAGGGAACAAAATAAATCTTCAGAAACTGATCTTAAAGAAATGGAAATCTATGAAATACCTAACGAAGAATTCAAAAAAAAAAAAAAAACATATACACACACATTAAAGTGGCTCAATGAGGTTAATGAGATGAAAAGGAGACAACAAAATCAGCAGAATCATGAATGAAAAAAAATGAAAAATTCAACATAAAGATATAAACTAAAAAACATAACCAAACAAAAATTCTCAAGCTAAATAATACGATACCTGAATTGAAAACCTCACTAGAGAGATTCAACATGAAACTTAGTCAACAGAAGAAAAAATCAGCAAACTCAAAGGCAGATAATTTGAAATTACTGAGTTAAAGGAACAACAAGACAAAGGAAGATTTAAGAAAAGTGAAGGAAACTTAAGGCATATATGGAATACTAATAAAAGTATCTATATACTCATTATGGGAGTTTCAAAATGAAGAGAAACAAAGAAAGGGACAAAGAGCTTATTTGAAGAAATAATGGTTAAAAATTTCCCATATCTAAGGAAGAAAAACAGACATCCAAATTCAAGAAGTTTAATGGATTCCAGCTAGGGTGAACCCAAATTGCCAAAATTCAAAAGCAGTGATTCGTCATGTACAAGAGTACTCCCATGATATTATCAGATTTCTCAGCAAAAATTTGATAGGCCTAGCCTAAAGGGTATAGGATGATATATTCAAAGTACTAAAAGAAAACAATCTGCCAACCAAGAATTATTATTGCCAACAAAACTTCTCCAAATATGAAGGTGAAAAAGACTTTCTCATACAAACAAAGACTGAGGGAGTTCCTTACCACTAGAACTGCATTATAAGAAATGTTAAAATGAGTCCTTCAAATTGAACTTTAAAATGCTGGCAGAAAAAAAGAAGGCATATGCAAATATAGAGCTCTCTGGTTATACTAAAACAGAATCCTATAATACTGTAACTGTGGTGCATAAATCACTTTTAACTCTAGAATTCAAAAGATGAAAACATAAAGTAACCACAAAATGACGTTAATGAATACACAGTATAAAATGTAATTTATGATATCAAAAACATAAAGTAGGAGTGGGAAAGATATAAAGTAGTAGAGGTTTTGTATATGATTGAAGTTATAATCAACTCAAAATAGATTGTTAAGATGTTTTATAACACCCATGGACACCACAAAGAAAATCATACAGAAGATGTGCAAAAGAAAATAAGAAAGGAATCTAAATATGTCACTACAAAACATTAATAAAATAAAAAATAGTCCTAGCTGGTGTAGCTCAGTGGATTGAGTGCGAGCCTGGGAAGCAAAGAATTGTCAGTTCAATTACCAATCAGGGCATATGCCTGGGTTGCAGGCCAGATCCCCAGTAGGGGGCTCATGAGAGGCAAACACAGATTGATGTTTCCCTCCCTCTCTTTATCCTCCCCTTCCCCTCTCTATATAAAAATAAATAAAATCTTAAAAAAAATATGACAGCAGCAAAAAAAAAGGACAAAATAATTACAAAGCAAATTGTCAAAAGTAAGTCATTCCCTACCAATAATGACTTTTTATGTAAATAAAGTTCTCCAATTAAAATACATAAAGTGATTAAATGAATAAAAATCAAAATATGACACAATTATACATTGTTTACAAGAGACTCACTTTAGATGTAAAGACACACATAGGCTAAAAGTGAAAAGATGAAAAAAAATATTTCATCCAAACAGCAACCAAAAGAGAGCAGGAGTGTCCATATGTATATTGGATAAAATAGATTTCAAGTCAAACATTGTCCAAAGAGACAAAGAAGGACATTACATAATAATAAAAGGGTATGCACAACCAAAAGAAGGACAACAACCAATTAAAAAACAAAAAACAGCCAGAATTGTCAGAAAATTGAACTGTATGGAAGTCTGTATGGAATTAACGAAGAAACATTCACCCAGACTGATAGGAGGGGCAGTGATGGACAGCTGGTGGTGAGAAATTGCAGTAAGGTGCCAGCTGGCAAACCAGGATATCCCATATTGCCATGCAGAAAAGTCGGGAGGAACAACTAGGGAGTGAGACAGACCATACACCCAGGGGGCCAGTGTGGGAAACTAAAGCCTCAAAGCCTCTGACTGTAAAAACCTGTGGGGATTGCAGCGGTGGGAGAAACTCCCAGTCTCACAGGAGAGTCTCTTGGAGGAACCCTCGGGATCGTAGAATGTACACAGGCCACCCACCCAAGAACAGCATCTGAAAAGGGAGAACCCAGTTGTGGGAAGTGAGGGAAGTGACCGAAGGCAGGGCGAGAGCCAAGAAAGCAGCATTGTACCCCCTCTGACCCCTTCCCCACATACAGCACCAAAACTAGGGAAGTGGGTGGACCCATTCTGGCAAATGTCTAAGGCTCCACCCCTTACACCATAAGAGGTGTGCCAAGACAAAAAAAAATATGGCCCAAATGAAAGAACAGATCAAAACTCCAGAAAAAGAACTAAGCAACAAAGAGAGAGTCAACCTATCAGATGCAGACTTCAAAACACTGGTAATCAAGATGCCAGAAATGATTGAGTAGGGTCACAAAATAGAGGAAGAAGGGAAAGCTATGAAAAGTGAAATATAAAGTGAAAATATACAGGGAACCAACAGTAAAGGGAAGGAAACTGGGACTCATATCAATGATTTGGAACATAAATCATTCAAGGAATAAATAAACATTCAACCAGAACAGAGTGAAAAAACAAGAATTAAAAAAAATGAGGAGAGGCTTAGGAACCTCCAGGAAAACTTTAATGTTCCAATATCCAAACCATAGGGATGCCCAAAGGAGAAGAGGAAGAACAAGAAATTAAAAACTCATTGGAACAAATAATGAAAGAAAATTTACTTAATTTGGCAAAGGACATAGATATACATGTCCAGGAAGCATAGACAGTTCCAAACAAATTGGACCCAAAGAGGACCACACCAAGACACATCATAATTAAATTACCCAAGTTTAAAGATAAGGAGAGAATCTTCAAAGCAGCAAGAGAAAGGAGACAGTTACCTACAGAGGAGTTCCCATAAGACTATCAGCTGATTTCTCAAAAGAAAACAGGCAAGAAGGTGCTGGAAAGAAGTATTCAAAGTGATGAAAAGCAAGGACCTACAACCTAGATTACTCTTTTCAGCAAAGCTATCATTTAGAATGGAAGGGCAGATAAAGTGCTTCTCAGATAAGGTCAAGTTAAAGGAGTTAATCATCACCAAGCTCTTATTATATGAAATGTTAAAGGGACTTATCTAAGAAGAAGATCAAAACTATGAAGAGTAAAATGGCAACAAACTCACAACTATCAACAATTGAACCAAAAAGCAAAAACAAACTAAGCAAACAACTAGAACAGGAACAAAATCCAGAAATGGAGATCACAGGGAGGGTTATCAGTGGGGAAAAGGCAGGGAGAGAATGGGGAGAAAACTACAGTAAATAAGAAGCATAAATGGCAGGTACAAAATAGGGGGATGAGAACGGTATAGGAAATGGAGAAGCCAAAGAATTTATAGGTATGACCCATGGACATGAACTAAAAAGGGGCGGGGAATGTTGGAAGGAGCGAGGGGGATGAAAGGGAGAAAAAAACTGGACAACTGTAATTGCATAATGAATAAAATATACTTCAAAAATCTAAAACAATGGTGATAATAGTAAAAGGGTAAATTCACCTGTAATATGTAACAATTATAAATTTATATGCAGCTAACATATGAGCACCCAAATACATGAAGCAAACATTGATAGAATTCACTGGAGAAACAGAATCCAAAAGTAGCATATTTCAATATTTCATATGATAGTTAATTTTATATATCAATTTGAGTGGACCATGGGATTTCCAGATTAAACATTGCTTCTAGCTGTGTCTATGAAGGTGTTTCTGGATAAGAGTAGGTTTGAATCATGTACTCAGTTAAACAGATTGCCCTCCCAGTGTGGCCAGTCATTATCCAATCCATTAAGGTCATTAGTAGAAAAAAAGGGAAAAAAGAGGACAAATCTGTCCATTTATTTCTTGCTCACTGTTTAGCTGAGACGCCTATCTCATCATCTCCAGCCCTTGAACTGAGATTTGAATTATAAGCTTCCCTGGTCCTCGAGCTTTCAAACTCAGACAGAATTACATCACCTGGCTTTCCTGGGACTTCTCAGCCTTGATAAATATGTGAGCAAATTCCTGATTTCAAAAATCTTCTTTTGCATCCTATTGGTCCTGTTTCTTTCAATAACCATAACTAATACACTCCATTGTCAATAATGAATAGAATAACCAGACAAAAGATCCATGATAAATCACAGGACACACAAAAAATGACAGACAAATTAATCACAGCTATATATGGAACATTTCATGAAACAATAGCAGAACACACATTTTTCTCAAGTGTACATGGAATATTCTCCAATATAGATAACATACTAGGACATCTTAAACTAGAAAACAAGTCTTACATACTTAAGAAAATTGAAATCGTACCAAGTATTTTTTTTCTGACCACAAAGAAATGAAACTAGAAACCAATGGCAGAAGAATAACTAGAATATTCACAAATACGTGGAAATTAAAAAAAACACATTCCTGAACAACTAATGGGTCAAAGTAGACATCATAAAAAAAATTAGAAAATATCATGTACAAATTAAATTGAAAACACAACATAATAAAATGTATGTGTACAGTAAAATATTACCCAGAGGGAAGTTTGTAGCAATAAATAACTACATTCAAAAAGGAAGATTTAAAATCAGCAACCTAACTTTACACATTAAGGAACTAGAAAAAATAAGCCAAAAAAATAGCAGAAGGAAGGAAATTATAAAGATTAGAGCAAAAATATTGAGTAAATAAAACAGAGAATGTAAAAAAGAAAAGGAATCAAGAAAAACCAAAAGTTGGGCCTTGGCTGGTATGGCTCAGTGGACTGAGTGCCAGCCAGCCTGTGAACCAACAGGTCATGGGTTGGATTCCCTGTCAGGACACGTGCCTGGTTTGCAGGCCAGGTACCCAGTTGGGGGTTGCGTGAGAGGCAACCACACATTGATGTTTCTCTATTTCTCTCTTTCTCCCTCCTTTTCCTGCTCTAAAAATAAATAAATAAAATCTTAAAGAAAAAAAGAAAACCAAGAGTTGGTTTGAAAAGGTTCACACAATTGACAAGCCTTTAGCTAGACTAAAGGGGAAAAAAAGAAGAGTTAAGTAAATCAGAAATAAAATAGGAGTTATTACAATGATGCCACTGCAATAAATAAGAAAAAGATTATGAGAGACAACATGAACAATTATATGCTAACAAAGGGGATAACCTAGAAGAAAAGGGTAAATTCCTAAAATATGCAACACAACTATACTAAATCATGAAAAAAGAAAACCTCTTGAAATATCCATGTTGGGACTTCCAGTCAAGATGGAAGCATATGTAGACACATTTTGCCTCCTCAGGCAACCATAGAAAGAATTACAACCAGATCTCAAAACTAGTAATGCCCAGAACTGTCAGAAAATTGAGCTGTATGGAAATCCAACAACCAAGGATTTAAAGAAGCCACATTGATCCAGATAGGTAGAAGGGTCACGGTCACGGAGATGGGCATAGAGGCAGAGGGGTTTGGAAAGGCAGCAGGGGCAGCAGTGGTGGAATGGACAGGAAGGACACCTTGCAAGCAAGCAAGTCCAGCACCAGGCCAGACTGCAATGGCCAGGGATCCAGCACTGGGAAGATAGATCCCCATTACCTCTGGTTGTAAAAACCAGTAGGAGTTGGAACAGCAGAAGAGACTGTGAGATTTTCGCCACTTAAAGGGTTAGCATGGTCTTAGAACATTTTCAAACTCACCCACTCTGAGATTCACAACTTGAGCAGTAGCCAGAAGGGTGCCTGTCATACCCAGAAAGGCAATGAAGTGACTGGAAACAGGGAGAGTGCTGGGAAAACCACCAGAAGGCAGGGAGTGGCACTGACCCCTGTTGGAGCCCTCCCCACACAGCCACAACACAGTGAAGCAGGTTGCCCTGCCCAGCAATGATCTAAGGCTCTGCCCCATACAATTTACAAGTGCCTTTTCTACATAGGCAATGCTACGAAGACAAGAAGTAAAACCAACTCTTTGAAAACACAGAAACAAACACAGGGAGGCTGATAAATTGAGGAGACAAAGAAAAATGGCCCAAATGAAAGAATAGAACAAAACCCTGGAAAAAAGAACTAGGTGCAATGGAAATACCCAACCTATCAGATGCAGAGGTCGAACACTGGTTATCAAGATGCTCAGACATCTCCTTCAGTACAGCAAAAAAATGAAAGGATGAAATGAAGGTCACAGTAAGTGAAATAAAGAATAATCCATAGGAAACCAACAGAGAAGGGGAGGAAGCTGGGATTTAAACCAACAATGTGGGACATAAGGAAGAGTTAAACATTCAACCAGAACAAAAAGAAGAAACGAGAATTCAAAAAACCAAGGTTAAGTTGAGGAACCTCTGGGTCATCTCCAAACATGCCAACATCTGAATCATAGGGATGCCACAATGAGAAGAGGAAGAGGAAGTAATTGAAATCTTATTTGAAAAAATAATAAAAGAAAAATTCCCTAATTTGGCAAAGGAAATAGACATAGAAGCACAGACAGTCCCAAACAAGTTGGACTCAAGGAGGACCACATCAAGACTCATCAGAATTAAATGCCAAAGATTAAAGATAAAGAGAGAATCTTAAAAGCAGTAAGGTGAAAAGCAGAGAATTACCTACAAAAGAGTTCCCATAAGACTATCAGCAGATTTCTCAAAAGAAACTTTGCAGGCAAGAAGGAACTAGCAAGAAGTATTCAAAGTGATGGAAAGCAAGGACCTACAACCTGGATTACTCTTTTCAGCAAAGCTATCATTTAGAATGGAAGGGCAGATACAGTGCTTTCCAGATAAGGAAAAGCTAAAGGAGTTCATCACCACCAAGCTATTATTACAGGAAATGTTAAAGGGACTTATTTAAGAAAAAAGAAGATCAAAACCATGAACTTAAAATGGCAATAAATTCACATCTATCAACAACTGAATCTAAAAAACAAACAAACAAACAAACAAAAAAACCCTAAGCAAATAACCAGAACAGGAACAGAGTCATAGATATGGTGAACATTTGGAGGGTTATCAGCTGGGAAGGGAAAGGGAGAGAGTGGGGAAATGGTGCAGGGATTAACAAGCATGATTGGTAGGAACAAAATAGACAGGGGGAAATTAAGAATAACATAGGAACTAGAGAAACCAAAGAATTTACATTCATGACCTATGGACATGAACTAAGGTGGGGGGGATTGCTGAAGGGAAGGAAGGTACTGGACAGAGAGGGGCAAAAGGTGAAAAATTGGGATAACTGTAATAGCATAATCAATAAAATATAGTTAAAATAATAAAAATAAAAACTCTTTTCAGACTTATACCTAGTAAGAAGATTGAATTAGCAATCAAAAATCTTCCAACATAAAAAAAATGCACAGGATTAGACGGTTTCACCATTGAATTTTATCAAACATTTTAAGAAGAACCAATGCTAATCCTCAAATTCTCCCAAAGAGCTAAAGAAGAGGGAACACTGCCAATCTCATTTTATACCATTATTACCCTAATATCAAGCCAAAAATACTACAAGAAAACTTGTGGTGATAAATATTGATTCAAAAATCTTTAACAAAATACTAACAAACTGAATTCAATAGCACATTAAACGCATTATACACCATGACCAAGAGGGATTTATCCCTTGGGTAAAACAGCATTTCAATATATAAAAATCAATTAATTTATACATTACAGTAACAGAAGGCACACTAATATTCACATGACTATGTCAATTGACACAGAAAAAGCATATGACAAAACTTAGTACACTTTTGTGACTAAAAAAAATTAAAGAAACTAGAAATAAAAGAAAATTACATCAACATAATAAAGGCCATATTGGAGGCCACAGCTAACATCATGCTCAATGTTGAAAAACTGAAAGCTTTTCCTTTAAGATCAGGACTAAATCAAGGATGTCAGTTCTTACTACTTCTATCAACATAGTACTGAAAGCTCTAGCCAGAGCGACAAGGCAAGGGTTTGAAAGAAAAAAGAAAATCAAAGACATCCAAATTGGAAAGGAACAAGTAAAATCATGTCTTTTATAATTAGGAAACTCTAAATATTCCACAAAAACCTGTTAGAATAGTTGTGTTTGGAATACACTATGAATGAACAATCTTAAAATGAAATTATGGAAATAATCTCATTTATAATAGCATCAAAGAAATAAAATACTTAAGAATAAACTTAAACAAGGAAGCAATATCCCTGTTTAAGTTTTTATTTAGTATACAAAATACCTGTATACTAAAAACTACAAAATATCAGTGACAGAAATTAAAACAATTCAAATAAATGAAACATCCTGTGTCAATGGATTAAAAGATGGTATTATTAAATACTCATATTACCCAATGTGACCTACAGGTTCAATGCAATCTATTAAAATCAAAATGGCTTTTTTTGTTTTTCAAAAATAAAGACTAACCTAAATTCACTTAAAGGAGCTAAATTTTTGTTTTAATTTCCTCACCTATGTTAAGATTTAATCCAAGACTCTGATTTGCTTTTCCTTTTTGAACTCATTCTCTCTGACGAAGAGAGTGGGGTCCAAAGTCACGATGAACACGTCTGCTTCTATGTCATCCTCACTTCTTATATCATCCGTCCTAAGCAGAAGTTGATCACCACCTTGCCCTTCTTACTATAAACATGACACAAATAATCCAGTTTATTGTTTTTAGTTTTATTGTTTTTTATAAACATGACACGAATAATCCAGTTTTATTATTTTTCATACCTACATGCATGTTAGGATTTAGTTATGACATCCTTACTAAGGGTTCACATTACTCTTTTTATACTTAGGTTGGACACTTGGCCAAATCTCCACCTTGTACACATGTCCTGACTAAATGTCATCACACAAGTGGCCCTGGGGAGTGACATGACATTTCTACGTGATGTTCTCTTAATAATATGTAACTGCAAAGTCATGATTTTGCTTTTAAAGTCTCCCATTCCATTTATGTCATATTGGATTTTATAATTTCTGTGCACTGGGATATAATTATATGTCCTCCTAATGTTTCAGAATCTACTCTCGTGTGAGCTACTCAGGCATGGTAACCACAGCTGAAGTTTATAGAGCCTCTGCTCAGTGATAAGCACACACAGATATTTGCATCTCATTTGATCCCACATTAAACCAGTAAGAAAGGCACTGTGCTCACCCCATTTCACAGATGAGTCCTAGAAAGGTCTTTTTCATGTGTAAGTAGTGAAGTAATGTGTAATTCTGCCAGAGAAGTAAGCAGAATTGGAATCCCAACAAATGTTTGCCCACCTCAAGCTCATCTTCTCATTGACCAGTGATACTACATTGCAATTTCCCATACCAATGGTTCTTTTATCCATCTACGTTAGGAAAACTCAGTTTATTATCTTTTTTTTTAATTTTTATGCATCTGTAGCTTTAGCAAACCCCTTCCTGAGAAATAACATGTCTTAGGTTTACTCCAGAAAACTGTTATTTCTTTTTATACACTGAAAATGAAAACAGCAAGCTAAAACCTATGTGTGTGTATATTTCTCAGTATTCTGTTCTATTAAACCTTTTTATTTCTTGTGCCAAAGTCCTTTTGTCTTGCTCTCACATTTAGTTTTAAGTCACTGAAATAAATGTAAAGTTAATGACTTGCTGTTCCAAATCATAAAGATAAAAGGCATATTAATAGACTTTTTGAAAGAAGATTTAGGAGTTCATGAAGCGATTTCTACCCAGGGACTACCAACCACATATTACTGAGCTGCTTATAACCAAGAATCTAAATTAGAAAGAAAATGAGTAAGCCTGAATAAGACTTTATCATTCTTAAAGGAATTATTTAATATTTTAAGTGTGCTCATTAAAGGCATACAGTTCTACATGCTAGAGGCTTTAACCTCCCAAGTTTATTATTTAAACACCAACCAATTCCAGTGATAAAAATGAAAAAGAAGGCATTCACTATTTATTTATAAAAAATAGCATGTTCAAATGCCTATTTTTATATAAAATTCAGTTCAATTTGTGAGAACTTGGACATCAAACTCACCCTTATCCATCCCTTCATTCACATGTTTAACCAATATAGTCCACAGTGATTTCGTAAGGGTTTACCTGATTTACTTTACTTATATTATTTAATACTAATAAATAATATAAATAATATAAACTAATAAATAATATAAAATTAACACATTATGGTAATTATGGTCTACTATGGTAATTATTTGTGGATAAATGAGAAGCATCAAAACTTAAGAAATAAATATATCAACCATTTGAATGAAGTATGGGTTCCACCCTCATTTTTCCCTTCTTAAAATTCACTAAATCTACAACTTATTTTATGTCCAGTTAATTTACCAAAGTCAGTCTCCACATAAACTGCACCGGACTTCACCTTCAGATCCCATTGTTTCTCAGTATCAGGCTCAGCAAATACTTTCTATAAAGGGCAAGACAGTAAATATTTTAAGCAACCAGGGCCATAGGATCTAGGTAGGCCACACGTTCTTTGCTTTGTTTTTGGTTTTGTTTTGTTTTTAGTATCCTTTAAAAAATGTGAACAGTATGGCCCTGATTGGCATGACTCAGTGGGTTGAGCATTGTCCTACAAATGCAAAGGTCACTGGTTCAATTACCCCTCAGAGCAAATGCCCGGGTTGGGGGCCAAGTCCCAGGTTGGGTGCGTGCAAGAAGCAACCAATGGATGTCTCTTAGACATCGATGTTTCTCTCCCTTTCTTCTTCTCTCCCTTCTCCTGTCTCTAAAATAAATAAATAAACAAAATCTTTAATGCCCTGACTAGTGTGACTTGATTGGGCATTGTCCACAAAGCAAAAGGTCATGGATTCAACTCCCAGTCAGGGCACATGCCTGAATTGCAGGTTCAGTCCCTGGTCAGGGTGCATACAAGAGGCTTCTCTCTCACATTAACATCTCTCTCCCTTTCTTTCTCCTCTCCGTCCTCTTTCTCTAAAAATAAAGAAATACAATATTTAAAAAAAATTAAATGTGAACAGCATGTTTAGCTTATAGGCAGTACACAAACAGAATCAGGCTTTATTTGGCCCTTGGGCTATGGTTTGTTGCCCCAGGCTGTAATGTTTTTCTATGTCACTTGTCGAAGAAACACATTTCTTCTCTTAAAAAGAAAGAACCTGGATTTTTGCTTAGTGATAAGAGAGAGCACAGGACTCATAATCAGACCTGTATGCAAATCCTGATCTATCCTAAAGTAGCAGTATAACTTTGAATAAATTATTCAGTCTCTCTGGGTTTTCTTTCCCTTATCTGTAAATCGAGCTGAGGATTTTCATGGAGGGAGTAGAAGATAGAGGAGTCAACAGAGTAGAATCTGAGGTGATGGGAAAGAGAAAAGATTTAATTTTTTTTAAGAAATGTGGACACAGAGAAGAATGTTTCATTTGATTATGTGGACTCTGAGAAAGAAGACACCTACCAAGAAGGGCTCTTGGTGCTGTACTTTGGGGAGAAGCCTGCAGTGAACTCCCTGCATGCACTGTGCTTCTGCCATCTGAGCCAGCCCTTATAAAGGAGTTCCTGTAACTGCATTCAACCAAAAGGACTGAAGTCAATTGAAGCTGCACAGCTATATCCTCATTAGCATCTTCAGTGACCAATCAGAATGGCTCCATGCTGACCAATCAGTCAGGACAGTACCTTTTGGAGCAGTAAACCTTGGAGGATTTGGAATCCTCATTTGCACGATGAGCGATCAATTGTGGACCAAGGGTGGGGTCTTCTCTCTATATAAGTCAACTCCCCTCCGACTCAGGGAGCACACTTGCCATTTCCACCAAAGACTGAAGACTGGGTGTCCCCAGCAGCAGTTGAAACCCCAGAGATGAAACATCAAGGACATCTTGGTGGACCACAGTGTAGAAGAGCAGGTAAAGAGAAGGGCAAAGCACAGCAGACATGTGCTGATCAGAGCTGTCTAGCCAGAGAGGGCCTCATCTCAGGGCCACCTCATGGCCTTGCTGTTCCACAGCTGTGCTGCTTTATAATTTAGGTATAACACTACTGAGCTCCTCCATGGCCACTGATCTCACAGCCATGCAGTATCACAGTTGAGATGTTTACACTGAGTAAAGTTTCCTTCTTCACCACACCCCAAACTGGGAATTCCTAACAGTGTTAAAATGACACCCATAATCATCAGTTGGCAATGTGAACCCTGAGGAAAAATTTGGTGAGATGGATTCCTCACAGTCAAACGAGGGCCCAAATTTATGAATAATAAGAGCCTAGTGGCCACTTGCTGATAAGGGCTCCTTATGTACTCTGGGTATCAGGAAGAACCTCAGACTAAACTGGGCTTCCTTCAGTATGCCCCAATTGTTTACACAACCACTGTAGAGAAGTGTTGGGAACTGCCCTGCCTAGTGTCAGAAGCTGTAACCCCTGCCTAGGCTAAGGCTAAGGGAACGACCTTGGAACCGTAAGCAAGCAGGGAGACAAAAGCTTATCTCCCTGGCAGGAGCACCGCTTCTGCTCCTTTTACTTCACCCTGCCTGAACCCCAATGTTTGGTCGGTTAGTCAGTGACGGGTAAGATTTCCCAAGGGGGGAACGACCTAAGACAGGCACGATCATGTGGGAGGCCCCCAAGGAAGGACTTTGGGGTCTACGGCAAAAAGGGGGTGATGGACCCTCACACCCCGGCTTTGACAAAGCCTGAGTGCTCATTCATCCGCGAGAAAATCTCGTTATCTCTTGGTTGCCTTAGTTCCCCTTGCTCCACATGAAACAAGCCTGAAACAATGACAGGGTGGTGCAGTCCCGTACTAGAAAGGACGGGTTCCCCCGGTGATCAGGCCTAAAAAGAATGTGTAAAATCCTGTGAAACCTGCTTTGTTTAGAATGCTCTCGGTTGAATGAGAAGGGTCCAAGGAGGAAGTAAGTTTGTTCCTCAAAGTTTTACAGCTCTTTGACCCTGACTCAAAGTAGCCTCTCAGAGTTCCTTGTTATTTGATTCTTACTTCCCTGCAATTCAGGCAATGAGGTTCACCTGAATTCTTGTACAAACGAACCCAATAAAAAGCCTGCTGGGACAGGAGAACGCGCACCTTCCACCAGAGAGGGTGGCCAAGGCGCTCTCCACTTGGAGAGTGGCCACCCTGTCCCTACTTCTCCACAGAAAATTGCCTGTTTCTGTGTATGTTCATTTCTTGAGTGTCAACGAGCCATTTGCAGCGTTCCACGGTCACTGCCGGTCGGTGATCGAGCTTCAGAGAAGCCCTGGCTTTGCCTTTCTACCAACGGACCAGGAACTGCCCTGTCTAATCAGAAATGCACAAATATATCTTCATTTGCATCTATATTGACAAATCAGAACTGCGCAATTTGGCAACCTCATTCCATAAAATTGGAAATGTGGGCAGGGACTTCATAAAAACTGGCCTCCCCCTTATCTCAGTGGAATCCATTTAAGTTACTACCTGAATCTGTGTCTCCCAGGCTTCATCTCCTTTTGTTGAAGCTAATGCTTTTTATTCTTTATCACACTCTAAAGTTACTTTTGGTTTACAAAAGTGAGATGAAGGCTCCATGTGAACACAACAGAGGGATCCATGGAGTGAGGCTCGCCGAAGAATATTTTTCAGGCCTCTAAGGCAGCCTGTCTTTTGACTGTGAAATGCTTATATCCATTCATCTAACAGCAAACCAATCTAGACACTTATACAGAGATGAACAAGGTAGTAGTAATTACAGCACAGGAAAAAGCTAGATATTCAAATGCAATAAGGAGAGATCCAAAGAGGGACATCTATGGGCACAGATGTTTGGGGGGAGATGGTCTGCATTTGAGCCCAGCCGAGCAAGAGAAGAAGCACATCCCCACCCCACGGGACCCACTTTAAGAAAGGCCATGTTCCACTGGAGAGCTCCAAACAATTAAATGCTGTCCAAGGCGGAAGACGTAGGTCAGAATAGCTGAGAGGAGGCTGGAGGGTGGAGTCAAGAAGGACAATGCAGGACGCACAGAGGAGCATACACTGTACTACGCTGTGGGTAACAGGAAATCATTTAAGTTTTCGCCACAGAGGTCTCGGGGCCAAATTTGCATTTAAGATAAATCACTCTGACAACTATAAAACTGGATGTGAGAAGAAGACTAGAGCAGGAAGATGAATTAGAAACTGATCCCTTAGCCCTGGCAGGGGTTGATGAAGAGTTGACCAGGGGCAGTCATAAAAGGTCAGAAAAAGGAAGACTAATCTCAGCAATATTTATAAGATGAATTGTAAAGGCTTGATGGAAAAGTGGGGGAGGGGAAAGGGAGAGCAAATAAATGAGAAAACTGTGGATGGGTCTTCTACTGCTAGGGCAAATAAGGAAAAAAAAAAAAAAAAAACACAGGAATGACAGAGGCAGGCCCAGAGACAGTAAGAGATTATGAATTCCAGTCTGTATATGTGAAATCAGGCTCAGTATGGAACACACAGGTAACATGTCCTGCAGGCAGACACAGGTCTAAAACAAAAAAGAAGTCGGGACCAGAGATGCAGATCTGGACCTCAGCCACAGGCATGCAGAGAAAAAGGAGAAACAGTGCAACATGGAAAGCAGGAGAAACAGAGGCCAAAGGAGGGACATGGAAGAACCAACCTGAAGACACAAACCAGAGTAGCAAAGCCAGAGAAAGAGACATAAAGGGACCAGGGGTGGCTAAAGGCTAAGACATCAGCTATCAAATGCTGTTTAGTGAGAGGACAGAAGAGTGAGAAAACAAATTCAGCAGCATCCTCTGAATAGAAGCTGGATTATAAAGCCTGAAGAATTAACTTGAATGATGTACAGTGAATGTAAACACTCTACTCCTAGCTTCTTTCATATCTGCAGAAATAAACACAATACAGATAATATAAAACCAGATCATTTAAAATAATTCCTTTAACACAGTTGTATACAAAGTATTGTAATCCTGCCTGAGATAGGAAATAAATCAGTTGATATAATTCCACCACTTAAAGTTTACAATCCACCTGAATATAATACCATTTTGTCTGTGTATACTTTTAGTTACAGTTAGATAATGTGAATCTAACTCTCCTTAGAACCAATACCTGGTTTATTGTCAATTCTCTCTAGTTACGGTAATCAAACATGAGAATAACCAAGTAAGAAAATCTTTGCAGATTCCTAGATAAGGTAGGAAAGAGAGGTGATTCTCTCTAGGTGGAGAAGACAAAACATAAATCCTTGCATGACCATCACACTGTGGTTCTCAAGTGTAGTACTTAGGGAGATCACTCAGGGCTAGTTGATAGAGACTCCTATGTCCCACTTCAGACTCTGATTCTGTAGATCTGGGGCAGGCTTAGGAAACCCACCTGTATGGGCACCTCTGGGAAGTCTGGAGTTGGCAGCCCAAGGAGAACACTGCCCTAGTCCTTACAGGTGTGCAATCTTCTTTTCTAAGTCAAGTTACCGTGAACTTGAATGACTGCACATTCTCAGAAAATGTCACGACGGAACTGTCAATAAATTTTCATCATTTTATCATCTAAAAATGATTGGCACATTCACTCAAAAAAAGATCTGTGCTTAAAAGAAGTCAGTTGAACACAAATGCTTGCTTTAAATTAACACATTAGTTCAATATATTCTAAAAGCACTGACTAAATCCTTTCTGAGGGCCACATCCTGAGCAGGTGACTGGGATATGAAAGTGAAAACAGACTGGGGATGATTAACATACAATGTGATAATCACCCATCTTTAGGAGAGCACCAGAAAAGTATCTGATTTTGCCCGGGGGTGTCGATACAAGGGACAAGAAATATTTCAGTGACCTGAAATGGGAAATGTGGAATTAATTACCATGCCCACCTGCTTCCTTCCAGGGGCAGTTGTGAATGTTAAGGGAGATTAAGGGAGATTTTATGTAGAAAAGCAACTTATGAAATGGTCAGGTATAGTTACTATGATTTTCTCAGTTTCTAAAGGTAAAGATACTTTACTTCCTCTAACTACTTCCTCACCTCAATGTATTGCTGACAAAAATCATTTTTTATGCCTGATTTGTTTAAACCTACATTGGTAAACTGTATGCATTTTTAATCTTTCCTGTTCTCTTGATATGCTCACTTTTTACTTTCTGGAACTCCTACAGAACAATGCATTAGTAAAGAAAGAACAGAACAAAGGAGTGTCCAGGAGAAGGGCTGGTGGAAGGGGAACTCCAAGGGATAGGGATGAAAGGCCAGAGAGGGTTACTGATGTAAAAACATACCATCTACAACAGGATTCGCCTGTGTGCCTTTCTCTCAGGGAAATAACCAAACCCCCTACCTTCCCATGCATCTGACACTCCTGTTCACAGCAAAGAGCTATGTATTTGAAGGGGGGAAAAAAGGCCTAAGTCCTTCGGGCTTTGTTTTCTTCATTTGTAGTACTGGGAACTAGAGCACATCACTCTACAAGTTCCTTTTCACCCTGATGTTTTCTCACTCTATGAACATGTGCTGTCATTGGCCCAGATTTGCCCTGGCAACAAGGTCCCAAAAAGGCAGATATATTGAGCTGAACATTTGAAGTGCTCAGCTAACCCACCACAGTCTCAAGTTTAAAGAAGTATCATTTTCAAATGTCCCAGTTCCAATGCAATGCCTTTTCTCACTTATGCGAATATTTGAATACATTTAAGGATCTGCAAGTTACAGAGATACAAAAAGATACACACACATACTATGTGCATTATATGTATTATGCTTTTACTCAATAAATTTTATTTTCTGATTTATTAAGGAGTAGAAAATGTTTTTATTTTTATTTCATCTCCTCCAAGGAGATCTGTGTTCTGCAGTGGGCTCATACTTAGTGTGTATTCTCCTTTATCTGCAGGAATACTGCCTTACCCACAGATCACATTAACAAACAGCCTGCCACAGTAATTACTGGAACTTGTGTCTTCAAGCATTCTCAAATGCTTAAATCAGAGGGGGGAAAATCTTTTAAAGTATTAATTGCACAAGCAAAATAAAATGCTTCAGCTATTTTAGTGTGTACTGAACAAATCATTTCACTCCCCCCATTCCTACAGGACACAGACAAACTCATGCCCTCTGGATCAAATTTTATTGATTAACCTTATTTTTCCTTTAGTGAATAAGCATCACATTCTGGACGATTTTATACCAACTAACACATCCCTCGGTTATATTAATACTGTGTTCTAAGCAATGCCACATATTCTGGTTTCCAAAAAGTCCACTACATATAAACTTCATATGTTCACATAGTTGATCACATGCATGATAAGGAACCACAGCTGTTAATGTTAACTATATGTCATATATGCTTGTGTAATTTTAATAAACTAAACAACTTCACACAGACAAATGACACTTTTTAGAGAACTCTTACCCCACAGTGGTAAATTAGTTTTAAAGTCTGTAACAAACAAGAGCAAAGTTTATTTCAGCAGCTCTCCCACAGCTGAGGGTCCAGGTAGGTGGTTGCCCCCTCCCCGGTCGTTTGGCTCTGATTTCAGGAGTTCATGCGTAACTTTAGGGTCTCCTATTCTTCCTCTTGATTCTCAGTGAAAATCACTGAGAGATGTATGGCAGACCGCAGGGGCTTCCTAAATACCCGCTAGTCCATGGCGAAGATGTGCAAGACATTTTAATCTTCACCTAAGCTGAGATTCTCCCAGTCATTTCATGAGATCCTCAAAGAAAGCCGTGACTCGAAGAGGAGGAGAGCTTTCCGGAGCTTCTGCGCTTGGGAGGATAAAGACTGCCTTTCCAGCCTGCCTTCTGCTCACTGACTCCTCTGGCCAATTCAAGCAGCTAAGTTTTACGTGACCCTGTTCAGCAAAACACAGTCCTTCCCCCTCCAATGGTTAAATAATTCTTCCAAGTGGCAAATGATTAACACACAATTTAAATGTATTTGGCGCACTCTCCCAAAACAGAGATCTAAGTCAGTAGCAGCAGCAGCTTTTCAACAAATGATAGAAATGCTAAGAGAACTTGATGAAAATCATCCCCATTACCTTTCAGGGGCGTAAAGGGTACCAATTAAACTCATCATTCCCACCGACCTACTCGGTTTTACCCAGACAGAGAATAGGGGGTGGGGGCCGGGAGAAGTCAGAGCCTACAACGAAGAGCCGCGGGTGGGTCCAAGCCGCTGACTTGGTCCAACACGTAGTCGCCTGCCTCCAAGACAATGGAGCTGACATTGTCCGGCGGGGGTCGCGGTCAGGGGTCAGTACATCTATAGAAAAGCAACAGCCAGGGAGCCCTCCTCCGCCCCTACATCTTTGTTCTCTGAAGTAGTCGCTCTTTTTCATGCCCAGAGGAAAAAAAAAAAGAGGACGATCCCCCCCATCGCCCCCACAGTGGTCTATAGGTGACCACCCCCCTTCGCCCATGCCCCTTAGCAACGAGAGGCTTCCACGTCCCTCTAAACTGCCAGTTTCGCCTCCTCCGCTGGGCTAGGTCCAGAGTTGAGACGGTTGCTGCTCTCGGCTCCCGTTCACACACCTCCCCGAGTCCCTTTCCCGGAAAGGGACCGCCCGTCTCCTCTCCACGCCCCACTCCATGCTGAGACTCCGGGTGGGTACCCAGCGACACAGGTGCGAGCACCCCGCGTCCTCCTGGACCGGTCAGCGGCGCGGGGTAGGAGAGCACTGCGCCCCACGGTTCTCAGACCTGCAGGCGAGGCTGGTCCGCCAACTGCCCCACGCCGGGGACCGCGCACGGCGCCCCCCTTGGCCCCTACCTGCTGGAGAAGGGTTGGAAGGAGCCGGGAGCAGCGGGCCGCGCGGGATCCGTTCCTGGTGTGTCCAGTGAGGGGCTGCGGCTAAGCCCGCGGCAGACCCTTCGCGCCCCGAGTGCGGAGTGCTCCTAGCGGCCGCGGTGAGCGCAGCCCGCCTGCGGGGGGCTGCTGATGACTGCCGCTCACCGCCCGGTGGGCTGTGCTTGCTCGTCGGTAGGAGTGCGTCGTGTGCGGACACACTCGCCCCTCCCAGCGCGCCCCTCGGCCACGGGGCTGAGCTGCTCCAGCTCCCAGGGGCGCCTGTGGTCGCTCTGTCTCACTCTCCTTCCTCCGCCCAGGATACGGTCTCGCCTCCCTCACTCCCGCCAGGGTGGCCCCTCCAGGTCCCCTGCCTCCCTCCTTCCCACGCTTTCACGCGTTGTCTGAAACCGCGCCTGTCTCTCCAATTCTAGCGTCTTCGATCCTCCCTCTTCGGGTTCTCCCGCCTCTCGCTTTGCTGCGATTCAAAGAATGGGGCTCACTCTTCAAACTTTTTCGTCCGGACTTCTGCAAGAAGCGAGAGAGTGGGAGGGAAAGAGGGTGGCCCGGACATGAGTCCTCTGCCCAGTGGCCGGGGAACTGTGACCTGGAATGGGCATCCCCCTTGGACACCCATCCCCCTTGGACAACCCGACCAGAACAAAGGCCATGGCAGGGACTATGGCAGATGAGTGACCCTTTTTAAAAATACAGAGGCCATAAGAGTCCTTCCCCCTTTGGTGTTTGAAAGCCTCTGAGATTCCCCTGAAATCTCCAACATATGAACTTCAGCTTGGGACAAGACCAATAAAGATAAAGAAAAACTTCTGCACTCTAGGGAACTGCTCTCTGTTGCAATTTCCATAACAAAACAGTAGGCTTCCACCCTCACCCCACCATGCACACACACAAATTTTGCTCTTGGTTGGCTCTGTAAACATGTTTTACTGTCTACATTTTGCCATGAGGGCGATATGCTCTATTAATTCTGGGGTTAATGTGATACACACACATAATAGTATATAGTAGTAGAGGGCATGCTATACATCACATACTCGATAACTGTTTATTCACATTAGTTTATAACCATACTAATTATTGGATATATCTGAATATATCATATCATAGTTCTATGAAAAATAGAGAATCTGGAGTTCTCTGCGTGGACTGTAAGTTTCATACTTAAGTTATATTATACTACTACATATTCAGGAATGGATTAAGTGATGATTTAGAGATACTGCTTAATTTTCATTTATATTTTGGGGACATTTTGAGATATGCTTTACCAATTTTAAGATGGGATCAGGGATTTCTGGTCAAGGCAGCACCATAGGTAGATGTGGCTCACCTCTTCACAAAACCATATCAAAATTACAAGTAAAATATAGAACAACCATTACTGTCAGAAAGCAAGTTGAATGGAAGTTTGACAGCTATGGAATTAAAGAAACCACATCCATCAGACTGGTAGTAGGAGGCACAAGACAGCATGGGTTGATCCCACACCCACATGTGGTGGATGAAAGTTCAGGAGGGATATCTAGGGAGTGAGGAGTCCAAGCCCCACACCAGGCCCCCCAGCCCAGAGTTCCAGGGACAGGAAGATAAGTTCCCACAACTTCTGGCTGCAAAAACCAGCCAGGATTGAATTAGTGAAAGAAACTGCGGGAGCCCCAAGCAATTCCTCTTAAAGTACCCACAAATGGACTAACCTACTCAGACTCACTCCCTCTGACTGAGTAGCAGCTTGAAAAGTACCAATGACTTATAGGGAAAAACTGAAGTGTCTGGCATCAAGGGGAGCAGAGGCCATTGTCCCTTTTCTAAACCATCCCCCACATAGCCACAGAGCCACAGAGCCAGCAAGCTGGTGCCATATCTGAGACACCATCAGCATGGCTAACACTGACTTGCCTGGGAGATCCCCAGAGACTAGACCTCACCCAATTTATGGACCTACCCATATAAGTGGCTAGTCTTAGCTCAGGCTTCACAACTTCCTAAATTCTATCACATATGGAACAGTTAGCCTCAGTGAGCCCCAGGCCCAGCACTAGCAGCAGGAGTTTAGACTCACAGCTTGGCATCACCTGAGAATCTCCAAGCCCAACACAAGTAGTAGTAGCAAGATTGCTTTATAGCTCAGGAAGGATGGTCCCTGGCTTGCATCACCTGGAAAAACCTAGGGCCAGCACACCCAGTGGACAGTTACAGACCACTTCGGAGCACCACCAGCCTGTCCCAGCACAATTGACCCACCACAGAGGGTAGAGGTTGGTGGTAAGTGTTCACAGCCAATACGTAGAACTGACTGGTCTGGGTAAATCCCTCCCATTGATCTGCCAACAGCAACCAAGGCTCAGCTATAAGAGGGGGTGTACTAAGCCCACACAAAGGGCATACCTCAAGTACCCAGTTTAGGTGATAGAGGAGGCTGTGCCACTGGACCCTCCTGGATACCTACTACATTAGGTCACACTAACAAGACACAGAGTCAAATCAGCTCTACCTAATATATAGAAACAAACACAAGTAGACTGCTAAAACAAGAAGACAAAAACATATGGTCCAAATGAGAGAACAGATCAAAACTCCAGAAAAAAAAGCGCTAAACAAAATGGAGATAAGCAATCTATCAGATGTAGAATTCAAAACACTAGTTATAAGGATGCTCAAGGACCTTAGTGAGGACCTCAACAGATAAAAAAGACCCAATCAGAAATGAGGATATACTAATTGAAATAAAGAACAATTTTCACAGAAACAACCATAAAGTGGATGAATCTGAGATTCAAATCAATGATATGGAACATAAGGAAGCAAAAAAACAACCAATCAGAACAATAAGAAGAAAAAGGAATCCAAAAAAATGAGGATAGTATAAACAGCCTCTGGAACAATTTCAAGAAGTCCAACATTTGCATCATGGGGGTGCCTGAAGGAGAATAGAAAGAGCAAGGGATTGGACATCTAGTTGAAAACATAATGAAAGAAAACTTCTTTAATTTGATGAAGGAAATAGACATGCAAGCCCAAGAAGCACAGAGAGTCCCAAACAAGATGGATACAAAGAGGCTCACTCCAAGATACATCTTAATTAAAATGCCAAAGGTTAAAGATAGAGAATCTTAAAAGCAGCAAGGTGAAAAGCAGAGTTACTTACAGGGTAAGTAACTCTTCCCATAAGGCTGTCAGCTGAAAGACTTTGCAGGCTAGAAGGGATTCTCAAGAAATATTCAAAGTCATGAAAAGCAGGGACCTACAGCCAAGACTGCTCTACCCAGCAAAGCTATCATTTAGAATTGAGGGGCAGATAAAGAGCTTTCCAGACAAGAAAAAAATAAAGTAGTTCATCATCACCAAACCATTATTGTATGAAAGTTAAAGGGACTTATTTAAGAAAGAGAAGAAGATCAAAACTATGAATAATAAAATAGCAAAAAATACATATCTACCAACAACTGAATACAAAAAACTAACCATAGCAAACAAGTAGAGCACAGACAAATCATTGTTACAAAGAATGTTTTGTTGGTTGCCAAATGGGAGAGGTGTGTGGGGGAATGGGTGAAGTGAGGGGATTAAGAAGTGTGAATAAGTGGTTACAGAATAGCCATGGGGATGTAAAGTGTAGCATAGGAAATGGAGCAGTCAAAGAACTTATATGCATGGTGCATGGACATGAAGAAAGGTGGAGGTATTGCCTGAGAAAGTGGGAAATGCTCATTGGAGGAGAACAAAAGAGGAAAAATCAAAAGAACTGTAATAGCAAAATCAATAAAATATAATTTTTAAAAAGATAGGGTCAATTAAATGAATTGATTTACCTTATAATTACCATGAAAATACATGGAGATGTTTTTCATACATAATGTGACAAGAATGAAGTCTCAAGTCAAATTTAATTCTTATGAAAGTAATTTACAAAATTATTTAATTTTTCAAAACAATTCAAGCATGGTCTAATAATAATGTAGACTAGTAAGAATGACTATGAGTTAAAAAACAATATTTCAGCACCTAATTGCATTTTATGTATTGGCACTGAGAAATAGAAATGGACTGTGAGGCATATTAGACATTTCTATGTTTATCATGTTGCAGAATATATGAAATCATTTCATTACTTTCAATATCATAAGATTTGCATGGAAGAAGAACCTTGCACAAATTTCCTTTACCAAAAGTTAGCTCTGATAATCAGCACTTAATACTCTACGGACATTAAACAAAAATTGTCTACTAAAATACTAATGTGGATTTATTCAGCAAGAGAGTTGGAACTTTATATCACTAACATGCCCTTATTTCTCAAATATAGGTGATATATTCAATGTATGTTTATTTCTATCATATAACTAAGTTTCTTATTATTAGCTTATAGTTATTAGAAGACATGAAAAGAAAAAATACAAAGAAAAAAATCCCATAAATCTCAAACAGCATCATGTATGTATTCTAACTACTCCCACCACATTGCTCACGTAGTCATCACAGTGGCTTCAGATATGCAAGTGATTCTGAAAAGGTTTTAAAAAATGATTATGCTATTCAAGAATATAAGCAAGATATTATCAAGACTGCCAATAATGGTTCAGTTCCAAAGGTAATTTTTCTCTTTAAAGTGAGATATAAATGCTGGTTTGCCATTGGTAAGCACTTTGTTTACATGGAGACATCTGATTCCGAAGTGGTAATTCTTTTGCTATCACAAAAGCATGCATTTTCCAGCTTTCCCATCCCCATAGGACACCTTGTAGGCAAGACGATTGCCTTAATGGGAACCCCAAATAATGCAGCTACTTTTGCATATTGAATTAAAGTTTTTGTCACTTTTCATAACATAAATGATTAGCTTCATCTTCTGGAAAAGTGTGTGAAATGAATGCCTTTTATTGTATTATGCTCATAACCTACTGTACCTCTTCTATACCTTTCTCAAGTACACTGGAAATTTAAACATGGAAATAAAGTAATTTGCTAATTCTTAACAGTTATTTGAGAAGTAGAAACATCCATTCCCCATAAAACAACACATGTTGATTAAAATCACGTACCTAAAAGTGTTGGTATGTGCCAGAAAATAGAGAATTTTGTATGTTTTATTGAGAAACACAGCATCATTTTAAAATCAATGTACAATTATAAGTCTTGCTTCACAGTTTGCATAAAGGTCTAGTTCCTCTATTAACTATGGACTGAATGTCCACCCCTAGAGGCACCCCTAAAATTCACATGTTGAAATTCTACCCCCCAATAAGATGTTATAGGAGGTGCCTTTGACCAGGTGGTTAGGTCATGAGGGTGAAGCAATGGTATTGGTGCCCTTACAAGGACATGGTTGCCATGTGAGGATACAACAAGAAGGTAGTCTTTTGGAACCCAGAAGAGGGCCTTTCTCAATAGGACCATGCCAGCATCCTGATCTCAGACTTCCAGATCTCAGAACTGTGAATAATAAATGTGTTGTTAAGCCCGCAGCCTATGGTAGTTTGTCATAGCAACCCAAACAGGCTAACACACTATTCCATCAAACACTGAGGGGGGAGTGTTGAAATCTTCAACTGTCATTGTGAATTTGTATGTTTCTCTGTACAGTTCTGTCAGTTACCGTTTCCTGTGTTCAGAATTTCTGTTTTCATTACCTAATGTTTAGAATTGTATACTCCTAATGAATTCATCCCTTTATCATTTTGAAATTATCTTCTTTATCTCTAATAATATTCCTTCATGAAATCAGCTTTTCTGACATTGGTATGGTGGGCCACTCAGCTTTTTTTTTTATTATTGTTAGCATAATATCTCATTCCATATTTTTACTTTTATAATATTTGTGTCTTTACATTTAAAGTGTGATTCTGTTGGAAGAGGTCATCGAGGGAATGTGACTGTTGTGGTGGATTTTCCAGCAAGTGATTCCCTGGTAATCCCAGGGTCCTCCCCTCTCCCCTGTGTTTGGACTGTATGTTCAGCTCACCTTTCTCACACTAGGATCCCATATTCAAGGTCACAGCCTTGAGAGAGCAGTGGGTTTTTGAGACCATCTGGACTGGAGAAGTGACTGCACACTGGTCAATCCTCTCTCTAAAACTTTTAATTTTCGGGCAGGCAGATGTGGAGATGTACCCATCTTGCAGCACCCAGGTCAAGCCTTGTATTTAGGAAGCCTTGCTTACTGAACCTGCCACCTTCCCGTCTGGAGTGGCCTTCCTAATTCTATGGTCTCTTCTTACCCACCATGTATGAGGTCAGTTTCTGATTTCACCCCCGGAATCCTGAGGTTGTACACCAACATTAACACACAATAGTTACCATGGAGATACTAATGTCATTTGTATGCAAAGCTTATTGACAAAAAGATGAAGTTTAGAAAACTTTAGACATTTGTAGTAATTATTGAGACCACATTTGTGGTGTGAAATCTATTTATAAATCTATGAGTATTTCATGAAAACATTTACAGTTTTATAAATATAAAAGTTGTCTGGAATCATTTTTAATTTTAAAATATTCTCGCTTTCTAGAAGATAATTGTATTTTTTATTTAAATATATTTGATTGTGTATTTATAATTGCACATTATTTGTGTTCCCTCACTCCTTTTACTTTCTAGCACTTAATGTGAAGCAATGAGCAGTAGTCCTGAAAACTCCTGAGGTAAAGAAGAGAACAACACATTTCTGCTAAATTCTCTTATTGAAAGATGCTTAGCACTACAAGGAATAGGGTACAGTTTACAGTAAGACTATTTCAGTTCCTGCAAATGGTCCAAGACTGAGATACTTTCACTTTATTAAACAAACGGCAAATTGCTTTCCTAGTGTGAGTGTCAAGCTCTCAGAACTGGGTCTCCGAGAGCGTGTTTATCACATGAGCTCTGCAGTCAGATGTGTCTCCTAAAGCCACACCAGCTCCTTTTCCTCCCAGGGTCCTTGCTCTGTGCTACATACTCATGTCCTGGGTCATATTATCTTAGATTTGGTCCCATCCAAGCTTTGTGACTACACAGACTCTGATTCCAGTTGAATTATTCCCTCAGCTACCCCTACTTTTTTAAATATAAATATACTTTTTTACATGTTGACCTAAAATAAAATGCATTTCCCAACCAAGACTCTGAGCCCTCTCTTCATCTTTATTCCCTTCCCAGATAAATGCCACCATGTTGAAACTGATTTTTCTCCAACTTTATGAAGTCTGCTTAAGCTGCAACCTTGTGGTTCATTTCTGTTCTTACACTGGTGTTTTACTTATTATATTGCCTATTGACACCAGTCTGTATCACTCTTCTCCATTTCTCATGAGTGCGACCTACATATTTTTAAACATGTGATTAAATGACTAGGATAAGTAAGCATACAACTTTATTATAATCCCAGCAACTCTTGATGATTGACATACGTATATTGACTTTATAATTGTAACAAACACTTTCAACTAGCTGAGTCTATTTATGTACTGACTTATGTGATCATTATTGTACTTCACGGAAATTAGATAAAAAAGGTAAGACAGTCCTTTGTAATTAACAGTATATTCCAGTGGCCAAACAGCTTTAGTTTCTGTTCTAGTTCTTTTTTAATCTTTCATTTATAATAGAGTTTAATAGGACATTTTGCTATAATAGATACCATATTATATTTAAAATTTTGTCTTCTGGAGTTTAAAAGGCAAACATTTTAGATATTTATTCTTCAATATCTACCTACCCCTTTCATGATCTTAGTCTTAGATGATCTTAGAAGCTCATCCATGACAGTCTGTCAAATCTCCTTCCAGATGCCCCAAATACATACCAGACAGATACAAACGATTGTTCCTGTGCCCTCTGGCTATGGCAGGTATCCTAGAAGCTGTCAAAGCTGAGATGCTAAGAGCAGCATGGTGGGAAATGACAGCGTCCTTGTTACCGGGCACCACTGGGAAGCACAGGCACCCAGTAGAGGGGAGGCCATCCTAAGAACTGGTTTTGAAGTTGAACATCTCAGGGGGCTTCTCTCATGGAGGAATGAGAGAAGAGGGTCACTTTAGGAAAGCAGCAGCAGAAGGAAAAGTAAAGGGAAGCAACATGACTGTCTCAGATGTCTGCTCACAATTTGGATTTTGGTTCCTCCTTTTTATGGAGCCATAAAAACTATAAGTAAGTTCAGTGTCAGGCTGGTCTTAAGTACAACATGGTCTTAAGAAAGAACATCACCCACCTCCTATTAAAAATTCTTACTTCTTCATATTAGCTGAAATTTCTTAACAACAAATTCTTTTCTTCCAAAAGTAAAAAGGAAATATTTAAAAGCAAAATGTCTGAGAATGTTAAAGCTGGCACATGACAGGGAGTTCATTCACAATCAGTATAAATGATAGTACAATTTCTTTTTTATTTATTAGAAGTTCATGAGATACTCTTAAGGAATGGTAGGAAAGAAAGGTAACACTGAAAGAAGGAAGGAAACTGAACAAAGGCTAGAGACTCCCAAAGCCAGTTTTTCTGATTCCATAATCTTCTTGTTTCTTCTTAGTCAAGAGAGGAGAGCAGATAGAAGTTCCTCTTGAAAGCATTTCACATCTACACGCCTCTTGGAAAACCATCTCCTAGCTAAGGGCTGATGCACCACAGGTCATCCTGATTCTCACCCAAGGTCAGGTCTCTCTCAACTGTGCTTACATCTTAAATGTGAATGCCAGTTTGCAACTGAGACCCTATTTGTTTCAATGTTGAAATATATGTAATCAATCATTTTGCTTTGTTTCAAATCAATTGTGTAAATGCCATTACCTCTGGGCATTTTAGGAATTTCTTTGTACTAGAATACATTTGCCAGAGAAAAAGAGGCATCATTTCAAATGTATCTCTAGAGACCAAAGTGGTTTGTTTTAGCCATTAGATTTTCATGTGGTTGTTGTAAATTCCTGTTTTATTAGAAAACCACTAAGAATAAAAGCAAAAATGTCATTGCTCTTTGAAAATACAATGTTCAAAACTTGAATTTTTAACAATTACATCTTGCTTCTTTAACAACACGAAGTACAATTGTGATGTCTGATTAATATCTAACTCAACATCCTCAATTTGGTTCCCTCATAAATGGCATTTGAAAATCTATATAATGTGTGTATAGTGTGTGTGTGTATATATATATATATAATGTACATATAGATAATGTATACTTATCTCAAACATAACTTGCTTATGAACAGTACTTTGAAATATTGATTTACTTATTTATATTTAATCTTCTTATATTTCCAAAAGGGCATAAGATAGCTTACAAGGAGAAATATTATAAAGAACAAATAGATGAGTTTAAAATAAAGGCAAAAGCCAAATAGATGCAACATTGTAAGATGAGAGGAGTAATCGGTACCCTGCACTGTATTGTAAAATCTATAATAATTGATTAATAATATAGTAAGCATGAATGGCCACTAAAATTGGACCTCATCATTGTCTCAGTCTAAGAAATAAAAGTGAATCTAAATATAATCTTTCTCAACACGTGCATTTTTTACAAGATAAATGTGTATTACTTACCGTGGAGAAGCCACACTTTCCTTTCTTTGTATTTTGGTTTGGGAAAAATATCTTCCATGGGGCATTTCCTTGAAAGATGCACATAAGCAGGTTATCTAAAAGGCGGGCTTTCAAAAATGATTGCAGCTAATTTTACTTTTTAGGATACGCAGGATTAGAAAATGTGAACCATTTCAAAATAGAAGCAACAAAAATAATTAACATTTTTATATTATTAGATAGCTTTCAAATCACTTTTATATTCAACGGGTTTTTTAATGGTACCATTCTATAAAAACAATTATTATCATCACTCCCATTTTATGTATGGGCTTCAAGATTTGGAGGAACTGACCTAACTGGCTGAGAAACACATTTAGGGTTCAAATCCAGGTCCCATGACTCCAAGTTAGATAATTTTTCCATTTACCTCTCCAGAACTTGAGGCATAAAACTATACTTTTATTCTAAATGTATTATTCATATTTTTAGTTTATATTATTTTTTTCTGAATTTTGATTAGAGGTATGTCTCAACATATTGAGAAGAATTTTATTAGCATATAAGTGTTATCCAAGAAATTCTCTTGAGTATGAAAATTAAGTTGAGTATCTCCCATCTACCAAGGTGATTTAAAAGACTATTTGGTAATCTTTGATGTGCATGGGAATTGCCTGGGAATCTTGTTAAAAATACAGATTCTGCTTCAGTAGATGTGGGCAGGGCCTGATTCTAACATTATTGTGTTGTCCATCATACCGCATTGATCTCTGGAGCTCTCCCACTCTAGGCTTCTGTAGCTCTTTCCCACTTACAGATTTTAATATAAAGTATCTCCTATGTGAATTTCACAGCAACCTTGTGTAATGCGTAAGCTTTAAATTACTGTTATTGATTTTATTTTACCAATGCAATTGAGTCTTTCAAGGAGGTCAATGGCTGCTCAAAACCATTCAGCTGGCTAGAGAGGCAATTATAAAGTCATAACAAGGTCTGGTTTACTGATCCCAAAGCTCCTTTCACCATGTCACCACCACCCCGCAGAAAGTACTGTGACACTTTCTCATGCACATTTTTACCAGGGTGCTGTGCATCAGCAAATGCAGGAACTGGCAGCGTGTTGCAGTCCTTACCCAGATGGGCTGGGAAGACTAGCAGAGCCTCGGCTACAGAAATTCCAGCTTACCTCCTTGCAAGAGAAACCTGCAGAAGTACCACTTGGCAGAAGCTGTTTTATGGGCTGCGCTGCCCCTGAGGCCCTGAGAATGGGTTAGAATTGTGCCAAATCCACCTGACTCATTATTCTGAGCCCACTTCACACTCTCTAGTGGGAGCAGCTGCTCTCACTTCACTGCCCACATTTCTCTCTCCTGTCACTCTTCATTTAGCTTTTATTCACCTTCATCTCATCCCTCACTGCCATTTAATGACAATCTCGGTCATTTCTTATCTCTTATCTAACTTTGATTTCACCCCCCCCCCCCGCTTTCCTCTAGTCAGGCTATACAATAGGAGAATTTACTCTATGATTAACTAAGTGGTTGAAAATACATTCTAAAGGGCTTATTTTTTCTTGGGGGAAAAATGCAATATGGCAGGATTTTTATGTTTTTTTCTTTAATCTCCCATTTTAAGTTATACCACCCATGTGATTTTCTTAGAAGATTGCCTTCATCAAGGTCAGAAGCATGTCTTACATTTGGCTGACGGACTCTCAGTTGAGTGCTGTACCTCAGGGTCCCATCCTCACACTGCATGGCCCATCAATGTTGAAAGATGGTAATGATGCTTGCAGTATCATTTCATGGTAAGCTCAAAAGGTGCAACTGACAACTTCCAGTAAAACAAACACTATAAATTTCAGTGAAAATTGCAATAATATAAAATGATAGCAAGGTGCTATCCCAATCCAGAGCAGGAAGGCTCTTCTCAGAAGCCTCCATTGCAAATCTGTTGAGAATCTCATGATGTCCTTAAGTAACATAATTAAAGAAATGGAGATTAGGAATGATGTCTGCCATCACTAAAGAAGTTTGAGAATGGTTACTATGTGCTACAAAGCTGTCGTTTTTTCCTCAGATTATTCAATCAGTTAACATAACAGTCATTGAGAATAAAAAATAGAATAGCACATTTCCCTGTCCAAAGTAATCTTAACAGAATAATTTTATTAAAAGCAAGAACAGCAGAACAGCTATATACATTCTATATATATGTATATGTGACTGTGTATGCTCATACATACACATGTACATGTACATAATATATAAGCACAACTTCATGTGGAATTAGACATGTGTTTAAAAATATGGATGTCTTTATTGTTCGGGTATGATGAGACCATTAGATCAGGAGATGATTCATTGAAAATATGAATTGTTATACTCACAGATTGTGAGAGGAGGCATCATGACATTTTTGACATGGCCCCATGGGGAGGACCAAGGTCCTTCAGGAGAGCCTTTGGAAAACATTGGCAAGAGCCTTTACTGTGGTTTCTGCAGAAAGGAATGGGCTAGACACCATAGGCAGATTTAGAATTGGCTAGTCTGAATAATTTCGGTGTGCTCTGGGATGTAGTGATGTTCTTGGCTGTCTAATACGTGGCCCTAAAGTGATGAGGGGAGGAGAAAAAGAGGGGAATATGACAGACCCATAGCAGAAATGGTGGGGTTATAGGATCTGAACTGGTTGATTTGCACATATAAGGTACACTTGTAGACAGCAAGAAAGTGAGTCCTTTACTATCTCTAAAAATTGGCTAATACTGGGTGGGGCAGTTCCTCTCGAGTACAGAGCCCCCAAATTCCAAAGCATCAAAAATACAGAAAATAAGAAGTCATAATCAACACAATCAATATATGATAGATTAAAACATTTATGCAAAATGTTCTAGCTTACACTATACGTAACCACAATAAAAGGTGTTAAAATTGTGATGCAAAGCATTTTCACAAATAGTTTCTAACTTAATTGATGCAAAATTCTGCAATTAATATAAAGAAGTGTTATCCTAATTTTACAGAAAAAATGTAATTCAATTTTTCTAAAGTAATCTCTAGCTCAAAAATACATTCCAGACGGGTTAAGCTTTTACTGTTAAGATGAAATCATAAGAAAACTATAATAAGTTATAGGTGAATTTTTCATAATGTTGAGTTTAAGGATTTCTTAAGATAACTGATAGGGGAACTCAAAAGTTAAAGATTTTAGCCTTAGTTGATAGGTTTAAGTGATTAATGCATGGGGAAAGCCGTTATTCCAGGAACTGGGACGCAGAACAGGTGATTCAACCTTTGCACCCCAGGGAGTCTGCAAGCCTGGGAGAGGTGTCCGAGCCCCTGTATTCCAGGCAGCGAATGCCTGTGATGGAAATAAAGAATTGTTGATTGACAGAAAGAAATACTAGAAAAGTTGCTGCTGGACTGCAACTCTCATATAATTAACTTTTTTCCAAACCTCTTACCTACTGTTTCTTCTTATAAAAAGGTCAGCTTGAAAAGAGGTGTTAAGACAGCTTTTGAGTACATAACCTGCCGTCTTCTCAGATCATCAGCCTTCTAAATAAAGTGCCCATAAAGATTCAGTCCTTGTCTCTGTATATTGGTTCTGGTAGTGACAGGCAGTACGAACACCAACTTTTTTCATTTCATAACTACTGTTTTAGTTATTCACTGATGTGTAACCAATTGCTCCAAAACCTAGCAGTTTAATAAAACAAACAGGTATTATCTCTGTTTTTGTGAATTATGGACTGGGAGTGGGTAGGCCTGGTGGTTCTGACTCATCTCTCAGGAAGCTGCAATCAAGGTGTTGTAACAGGGTGTAACCAGAGCCCTCCCCGCAAAGAGGAATTTGTAATGGGATCCAGAACTCAGGATGCCTGGGAAATATTAAAAATACAGGATGTCCTCACACCCACAAGTCTTAACTTGGGTATGAAACACATGGAGCAGAGACATTGAGTTATTTTGCATATCAAAAGTTTTGCAAATAACCTCTAGAACAGTCATTTAACATATCTATAACTTTTGACTGGTTGTATATATATTTTTAAGCAGCTATGGCCCACCTTTGAGCTGGGGAGATGGGAGGGACTGCCACCCAGGATGTAACTGGGAGGCAACTTCCCCTGGTCATAGCACCTGCTGAGAGCTTGGAGATGGTTGGCTCCACACTACGGGGCCACACCTGCCTGTACTTACTATGGCAACCCAGAAAAGCTGGAAAAATATAGAAGCGCTGGCAGGTGTAGCTGATTGTGGGAGGAGTCAGAAATGGGGATGCAAAGGAAGACTAGCGCCAGGATTTAAACCCAGGCAAGCAGCCATGCAGGCTAGAACCACAAGGCTTTGGATGCTCCCATTGCCACATGGCTTAGGAAGGAGGAGAGACCTTTCAAGGTAAGGAAAGGTGTAAAAAGACACTTGCTGGTGGGCCATGAGAAGGTGCTGCATGGTTTTGGATTAAGAACTGGAGATCAAGATGGTGACACAGCTAATGGTGCTGGGAATCACAGGAGGCCTGCCAGTTGACGCAGATTACTGGGAAGGACCTGGGGCTACCTGAGTCACAGACTTCTATTTCTTTTCCTGAGATATGGTACCCCAGACTGGGAAAACGGGAAAGGAAGGACTGTGTATATGTGTGGGTGTTTTAAGGGACTTTGGGATTTTAACGAAGACATTAAGTTGTTACTCTAAGTCTATATAACTTTTGAATAAATAGTTCCTTTCCTTTTCACCAAGCTCTGGCACTGAAAGCCATAATTCCCTCAGCAGGCAAGGTGAACTTCATATAAGGGGGCGAGGAAGAAGGGGGTTTCTTTCGGTAACAGTATCTTATACCCCCCACCATGGCTCCATTCTGTAACAGTGTCAACCAGTCTCAATTTGGAGAGGTCAAAATTCACGCACTTGGACCTCTCACAGAGCTTCCTGGTTTGAGAGAGAGAGAATGTACCCTGGACAGAAGCCACAGACATTTTGTTGTATGATCTTGGAAATGATACTCTATCACTTTTGCCATGGTCTGGTCAACAGAAGCAAGTCAACAGTTCATTTTATAATTGGTACTGTAATGGAGTAGGTCAGACCTGAGATCCCTGGAGAACAGAGGAAACCCCAGGTCCTGGGGAACCTCCAAATCCAGCACAGAGACTGTTCTCTGTCTTGCCAGAAAAAGTGGGGTGGGGAAGGAGAAGGGTGCCAGATTAAAGCAGCCTGCCCCCTACAAAGGGAGGAGCTGCCAGAAAAAGGAGAATTGCCTGAGGCAAGAGGCAAGTATAAACACAATACAGATGGCAGGAAGAGGGGTGGAGAGCTTCAGGATTGAAACCAGAGCTGGGGTTTAATGGCCCACAGCCTTGAGGATACTTACTCATTACAGGCTACACAATGCTTGCATGAAATGTGGGGGATGGATGCCCCTCCTGGGATGACTGGAGATTTAAGTCCATTACCTAAAAAGGGGGCAAAGAAAAGCTGGATACTCCTACTGGCTTCTGGAGTGCATGGGATTCCAGAAGAGAGGGCTTTGTAAACAGGGAGCTGGGAGATGCTCTCTCTGGCTTTTTGTGCTGGGTGCAGGCTCTTGGCTCTCTCTTGGCTCTTGGCTTATGGAGCTTGGCTTTGGACTTTTGATCACAGGTGCACTTGGACTCTCTGAGTCTCTGGCCCTCATTCCCTGTGTGGATGGACATGCTCATGGGACCAGGTAAATACCAGACCCACCAGGGGCTTGAGGCAACCTCAAGATTGTAAGCCCATTTCTAGAGTTGGGGTCCCATGCTAGGAGCCCTCACTGGGCTCCAATCTGTTGGATACTATGAACCCGTGCAGCAAGGCACATGGGTCCTGGACTGCTACATAGTGATGAAGAGCAGTGCACCCCAGATGCTGAAGGAGAGAACTGCTGCAAGAAGACGGTGATTCTGAAACCCCTGAGTGCACATTCCAAAGAAGATGGAGATCTCTTTGTGTGGCTGTGTTAAGCTCCAAAAAGGATAGATAAAGAAATGGGGAACTTCTGGGCATGGTTTTGGCTTGTAATGTTTTGGGGAACAAAAGAAGTTCTGGGTCTTATGGGAGAGAAGGACTCAGAGAACGAGTGCTCTCAGCACCCCCAACTGGAATCTTGTTAATAAAAACCTTCAACTCAAATCTTTGAGTCACGTAGCAAGGCAACAAGCGGGTGAACCACATGCTACGTGCTTACAATACTGATGTGGTACTGGGAGTGGAAGGGAGGGCCCCCAAGGCAGCATGAAAGAGGCTGTATTCCCCTGGTAAACAAGCTATTGTGGCATGTGATGACAAATTCTCTGCTTCTGGGCAGAAACGCAACAGGAAGAAGTCATTTCACAGAGTACTTGCTAGACCAGCAAGGGTGATTGACAAAGGGAAAAGCCCTTCTAACCCCTTCTGATCTCTAATGGAAGGTGGGATCACAGGGCAAGGGCACTTGTAACTCAAAGGTCAACATGGCTGCAAGGGGAGGGGCTATGTTGCCAATCTAGCCTGGGAAAAGACCAGGATTGACTGGGGGTGCTGGACGCTTCTGGAGTGCATGGAGGTTTGGGCTGGGAGATTTAAACAGAAGTAAAGGAGACCCATGTCTCTCTTCCCCTGGGACTCATGGCATGGATGTGTGGGCTGAGGCCTGCAGGTCCTAGAAGCCTCAAGGCTGAGCAGCACATGCTGGGCCCCATAGCTGGCACAAGAAGGCCCCACACAGCCAGCCACAGAAATCAGCAGCAGCCCTGAGCCCCTATCATGAGAAGTGCTGGCAGTGGCATGGAGGTATGGGCCGAGTGGGCAGACTCCAGGGAGAAGTGTGAAACCAGACTGCATATGGGAACAAGCTAAGCTGCCTGCGGTTCCCAAAGGACAGTATTTTTAAATGGGAAAAGGAATTCCAGGAGCAACCTTGGACTGATCTGGCAGAGGGTGGCGCAGTTTTTCCTCTGGGCATTCTAGATGGTATGGACTTTGAAGCAGAAACCTGCCACTCTTCCAAATTGTGCAGTTTTTGAATAAAGGACCTCTTTTCTTCTTCACCAAACCTCTGTCTCTGGAATTTGCCTATGGGTGGTGGCGGGCAGCGATCCCCAATTTCTGTTTGGTAACATGGTCAATGGGAGGAGCTTACACAGGGACCAGGGAACACTAAGTAGCCTGGAGGACAAAGACCACACCACAAAGTCAGGAAGCATAAAGGAAAGGGTGAATCCATATACTACCCCTTAAAAATGTTATACAACCACAGGTTTAAAACTGTAGGACACAGACTGAAAAGAATAGTATAGTTGATAAAGAGTGTATTAGTGACATAACTATTCAAAGAGCTTCTAAAAATCAATCAGAATATCATTAAATTCAAAAGAAGAGCTCCCAGGAGACTAAAGCTTTTCTTTCATGAAATGCTTTATATAAAAGGAATTCATATTTCCACCAAACATATGGGAAAAAATATTCAAGCATAGTAACAATTAAAGAAATATCAATTAAAAAGTGGATTAGTCTTTCAAATATCAGATAGATAAAAATTAAAACAGAATTAGAATATCCAGAGAAGAAAAATGTCTTCACATATACTACTAATGGTAATATAGATTGGTATAGCCTTTCTAGAAAGCAACTTGCAAATATGTATGATAAACTTTAAAAATGTCCGTATACTTTATATAGAAATCTTCATTCGAGGCATCTAGGATAAGATACAAAATGTTTATGTAGATTTAGCCATAAAGATATTTATCCTAGAGTTACTTATATTAGCAAGAAAGTGGAAACATTTTAAACACTCAATATTAGAGGAATTATGTAAATGGAAAAGAGACTCTCCCCTAAATAAGAAGTAAAAATGGAAAGATTATCTCATAAATCAGAGAAAGTTTTAAAAAAGTGCCCCAGTTTGGCTCAGGGACAGAATTGCCAAAAGGTGTATTGTTTTCTGAAAGTAGAAGGTGTATTGTTTTCTGAAAGTAGAAGAAAGAAACTCAGTTTTGCTCTGGAGAGGAGAGGGGTGGAAAAGTGGGTGAACATTCAAAAATGGAGAAGGATGAAGGACCATAGATTAATGCTTAGAAATAAGATATGAAACTAGAGCCTTTAAAAGTTTCCTCAACCAAGAAATACATTAAGAACAGTCATGTCTAATATTATTAGTTAGGTTGTTTGCATTGCATCAAGGCGAACCCCTCCATCTCCCCTAATCCTCAGTTAGTCACATAAATGTTTTTTGTGATACAATTTTATTAAGGAAAATACCTGAAATTCATATCTGGGTCAATGCACAGGCAAGGAAATCCTATTTGAGATGGTGAGGAGATTCTAAGAGAGAACTAATTTAATGGAAGCCTGACAATAGAGTCAGGATTGATGGTGAGAAAATAACACCCATAGTAATTTACAGAAATCCTGGTGAGGGCATTGAGCATTCTATTATCTATTACATGAGGATTTTTGAGCCAATCTTATCTTCAGCTCAGAAAGTAGAGTGACCTCAATTGCTATTTCAATTGACCAAACCATAGAATTCCATTCAGCCTCTATAAATGCAACTTTAGGACAAAGTGGAATGGCTGAGAAAGGTGTCTAAGCTTTATTGTTTAGGGAATATAGTATAGTTGGTGTTGGGACTTAATTATTCACAGTTTCATACATGGAAAAGAAAACATAAAATACATAACAATGTTAAAAGTAGCTTTTAGTGGGTGGCAGGGTTAAAGCAATTTTATCCTCTTTGTTCAGTAAACAATAAAACACAATGCTTTCTTTCTGAAGGAATTGGATGTCTAAACTCTTACTAATGCTGTCTGACTGTTTACTTAAGTCAGGCTCCGAAGAAGCAGAGCCTGAAACAGGTCCTTGTTTACGTGATTTGCAGCTCTTAACAGAGGGGAGTAAAGGAAGCAATCTAGGGCAAGTGAAAAAACTAAGCCAGGAGGTTTAGGTAACCCAGTTATGGAACAATATTCCTATTTTCCCCTCAAAGCTAACAGTTAAATGGTGGTTAAACTCCGAAGTTAGAGAATATAATTTACAAGATAAACACACGCCCATATTTGGTTAAAGCTGGTTGACACTTTTTTATTTCCTGTGAATGGTAGTATAAGACCCACCGGCTAATTTCCAGTGTGGGAATCCTTGAAGACTGCTCTGCCCAGTGATGTCTGTCTGCCAACACTGGAGGAGGTGCCCCCATTAATCTGATATTAGGTTTAAAAAAGCAGACTAATATTTGCCCCATAAGAATGAAAATACCACGAGTCTCTGTTTGATGATAAGTGAGCATCTCAAATCTGTTCCTCATTATGCATTTCAGTAACAAAGGTGATGGCTGTCACCAAGTCCAAACTATCACCATCTGTGACTTGGATTACGGTTTAGCCTCCAAAATGGAATGTCCACTACTTTTACTCTCATTACAGTTCATTCTCACATGGTAGCTGGAACAATCCTTTTAAAATCCAAACTGGGTTGTGTTTCTCCTTTGCTCAATACTCTTCAAGGCTTTTCATACCTTTTAAAGTCTGACCGTAGAAACAGACACTATTTCCCAGCCCTCAGTGAGTTGTAAGTATTGTTCCCACTAATGCTTTCCGAACTTTCCCCAGCCTGGTAATTCCCTCACTCCCATGTGATTATCAGTATGGTTCAGAACATTCAGTGGGGACCTTCTGCATGTCTCCAGAACTCTCCCTGTGCTCTTTTCTTCTCCAGGATTTTCCTGCGTGAACTCAGGTCCCTGTTGTTAACTCACTCTCTGCTCAGTGACCTTGGTCTTCCCAAGCCAAGGAGCCTGCCAAACTCTGCCTGGCTCATCCTGCCTGGGCTGTAGCACTAAGAAGGCTCGCCTTGTTCCCCTCTCTCAGGGATCACTCTCCTTTATTGTCTGATGCTCAGTTTATTGAAAACCATTGTTTAATACATTTTGTCTAGTATTTTTGACTGTTTTATGTGGGAAAATAAATCCCGTCCCTGTTATACTTTCTTAATTATAACCAGATTTGACCCTCTGTAATTAATATTGGCTAATTCTCAGCCCAGATATATATGAAAGTGAACTTTCAATATATTTCCCAAATGCTTTGTTAACTTCTACATTAATACCATTTTTTTCATTGTAGGACTTTATAAGTTACATAAAACCATAGCCTCAATTATGTTTTGTCATTAGGGCATGAGAAAGTCCTTGACGAGCCCAAACTTAATTACAAAGTTTTTATTTCCTCATGCCTAGCATTCTTCTCTCTTCCAATATAAATGGAAAAGAGAATGCAAAGATAGTCACAGAAATCTATAATTCTTCAGCATACATTCTTTTTAAGTAATATTTACCTATGGCAGCAATTTTCAACATTTTTCACCTCATGGCACACGTAAACTAATTACTAAAATTCAGTGGCAAACTGAATTTTTTTCAGTGCAAAGTATGACTTTTTCTGATCTGACCAAAAACATAGGTATAATTTTGATTTATTTACACCAGAGAGCTATTGTTGTGTTGGCTGTTGTCACTTTTTTATTTGACAATCTAAGGAAAAAGAGGTCAGGGCCCCTGACTAAATATTCAGGTACTGCATGTTTTAAAAGTTATTGTGGCAAACCAGCGTACCACGGCACACTGGTTGAAAATTGCTGACCGATGGTATCATTACTTGAATAAGATTTAATTGATCATGAATTTAATCTGGTTTGTCACTTTGTAATCATGTTGACTTGATCAGATTATTAAACTTCTGGTTCTCATTTTTCTTATTTGTGAATTTGCGAAATTATAGCTGTACAAGTCTCTGGGTGATATTATGAAGACCAAATGAAACAGTGGATCAGGAGTCCTTAAAAAGTAAAAAGTAAAGTGATATTGTATGTGAGACCACTCATATACTTTTACATTGAGAGAATTTAAAAATTGTCCTCTCTGGAGAAGAATCATAACATTGCATCTAAAATACTAAAAGGTCTGTTTTGGGAGGTACCATCACTCCAAAGCACAAAGCTTGGCAAACTGATCTTACCAACCCACCTTCCCTTACTGCTAATCAGGCTTGTATAGGGTGCAGTCAGTGCAACTTAAGCAGAGTCCAAGTAGCTGGATGTTAAAGATGCTTCTTGAGAATGCTTCCGTCATTCTGACTGTGTCTTCCCAAGACCAGTACCTGTTTCTTCACTAAGACTCCCTGCCTCTCTGTGACCTAACTCCATGACAGTCTCTGTCTTCTCCATCTTCTACTTCTTTTCTTCTACTGGTTATTTTCCATCTGCCTATAAATACACTCAAATACGCATGTCCCATGAAATTGTCTCCTAATCACTGGCCAACACTACTACGTTTTCATTCTGTGCCATTTTTACTCTTTATAATTTAATTCTGTATATCTCATACCCTCTTTTCTGTTCAGTTTTCCCATGACTATTTCATAACCAAACTGTACTTCTCAATCCCTTCACCTTTTTCACCAAACCCACTCTCCTCTGGAAACTTCTGTGTCTATAGGAAATATAGTCAATAATATTGTAATAAGTCAATATAGTCAATAATATTAAAGTATTATATGGTGCCAGTTGGGTACGGAAAATATTAGGGGCAACACTTTATAAAGTACATGATTTTCTAGCCACTCTGCTGTTCACTTGAAACTAATACAAAACAATATTGAATATAAACTGGAGAAAATTACTGGTATTTGCCAATAAATCCATAAAGCTAAAAAAAACAAACTTTCCAAGGTTACCAACAATCTCTATGTTGTCAAATCCAAGAGATGCTTTCCTGCCCATTTACGTGATCCTCTGTTGCCCATGTGACCAGCAACTCCTTCTTTCTTCCTGAAATTTCCACTTTTTTGTCTTGGTAACAGTTCCCTGTCTTTGTTTCCCACCTACCTCTGCCTGCTCACCGTATTTATGGGCTTCTCTCTTGCTGTTTATTCTTTAGTACTTATGTTTGTAGAATCTACTCTTAAATTTAAATTAAATTTACTCCTTGTGTTATACCACTTTTTCTAAAGTCAGATTAGTATATCCAACTATGGATAGTCATTTTTGCTTAGATACTGTCCCTCTTTTCTGAAAAAAAAAAAAGAAAAAGAAAAAAAAAAGCAGATCGTCCTAAACAGAAATCATCAGCTTTCTCCCATCCTCCTACATCTGCCCCTGTGTGGTCGCCTATTCCCATAAAGTAGCCATCACCATGCCAAAATTCAGTTGTTGTCCATATTCAACTAGTCAACAAATGCAGTTTGTTCTGCATCTTAAATGTTTATCAAATCTTTATATTCTGATTTACTGGTCCATACTATTATCTTAAATCAGGGTTTTTTCCTCAGTTTAGAACATTGCCTTAGTTTTTTTATTGGTCTTCTGTTACCAGTCCTGCACATGATTCATTTGTTACTTCATTTAACAGATATTATTGACTTCCCAGTATAAGAAGTCATTCTCAGTGATGGTCAAACAAACATGGACCCTTCTCTCATGGAGGCTTCATTTTAGTGAGTACAGGAGTTCACGACACAAACAAAAACACAAAGAAACTAGCAACCAACCAGTAAAAGGTCAGTTATTGCTAAGTTCTGTTCAAAGAACTTCAGATTTCACATCTCTGTTTTCTCAGAAAAGCTTCTCTTAAAAATTTAATATTTAAAGTAAGGTCTAAGGAATCAACTGTGAAGAAAAGTGGAGCTGGGGCCAAGGTCCTTTGACATTCTTCTCTCAGAGTTATTTTTCTAAAATAAAATTCTGCCATGCCATATCCCTTAACATGATTCTCCTCGTTGTTTGGCTTCTGGTAGAGTTCAGATCAAGCTTCTCATCTTAGTATATGAAGTGTTAAAACCATGGCTCTTGCAGGTTTCTCTGGCCGCAGTAGTCTCCATCTCAGTCTGTTTGGGCTGCTAGAAGAAAATGCCACACACTGGGTGGCTTTTAAACAGGAGAAGTTTATTTCTCACAGTTTTGGAGGCTGGAAGTCTGAGGTCAGGATGGTTGGGTGAGGGTTCTCTTTCAGGACACAGACTTCTCGTGTATCCTCACATGGCCCCTGTAGGATCTCTTTTATAAGGGCGTTAATCTCATTTATGGGCTCTCTGCCCTTATGACGTAATTATCTCCCAAAGGCCCTACCTCCTGATACCATCTCACCAGTCAATGACATATGTAACACCAGGTTCTTAACATATGAATTATAGGGGGATATCAACATTCAAACCATAGTGGTCTCTATTGGCTATTCTTTATTTCAGACAGAGGCAACTGCTTACTATTCCTGAAATTGATCTTTAATTATTTCCTCCCTTGCTCATATATACTACTCTCTCCCTCTCTAAAAAGTCATTGCCCATTTTCCCAATGTGTAAACATTTACTGAATGAGTAAGTGAAGCTGGGAATCACTACGGTTGTGCATTTCTAATTGTTCCATACTCTGCCCACAGCACACTTTAAGTCAAGTCTCTCATTACCTGAAATAGACTGGTGATAGAGTCTTTGCACATTCTTAGTGGAGAACTAATCCAGTTTCTGAGTCCCGAAGTTCCTGTGAATACACTAATAAATGTCTCACATGAAAATAAATCCAAGTGCAGAAGTTGAAACTCATGCAGGAGAATATTTAAATTTATATCAATGGACACAATAAAATAGAATATAGTTATTCATTTCTTTTGCTCTTATATTTAAATTCCAATTATGGTTTAATATTTCTAACATAATCTTATGTATTCACACAACTACAACATATAGATGTAGAGATATGACAAACCTGTCATATTACTTATGTCATATTACTTATTACTAACCTGTTCAGGTTTACATACAAATTAACTTGGTTTTATCTTGTGGTTTAAATAAAATAAAAAACATGTATCCACTAGAAATGTACTATTTAAGTGTTTGTCCTTATATATAAGGACTGAATTGTGCCATCCCCACAACCAAATTCGAACGTTCAAACCCTGAATCCCATTGTGGCTGTATTTAGAGATAGAGCTTTCAGAGAGGTAATTAAGGATAAATGAGGTCACAAGAGTGGGAATCTAATCAGATAGGACTGGTGTCTTCATAAGAGAAAGAAAGGACACCAGAATTCCCTCCCTCCACCATTCAAGGACACAGCAAGAAGGCAGCTGTTTGTTTGTAAGATAAGAAGTGTGTTTTCAACAAAAACCAAAACTTTCAGCACCTTGATCTTGCACTTCTAGCCTACAAAATTGTGCAAAACTAAAGTTCTGTTTTTTAAGCTACCCAGTGTGTGGTATTTTGTGACAGCAGTCTAAGCAGACTAACACAGCAATATAAACCTCCTGTGCACAGTAAGCTATAATTTAATGGTGACCCCTGCTATATAATCTTCCTGAGTACAAGCGGCATTTTAAACTTTCTTTGGTAATCCCCTCAGTGGACATTTAAGGACTGTGTGGGGTGAAAGGGTTAAGTAATGTTTAACCAGGACATATACTTAGTTCTTTTTATCTCCCTGAGACTTACTAGCACTCTAAGTATCAATTCACTAGGAATGAATAATACCTTGAATGACATCAGCTTCCGCCAACATGTAGAGGTTACTATGGTAATGGAGAAAGTTTTTCAGAGCACAAAACAAGGACCATGCTTGATATATTAGTCAGCCAGGGAAAGCAGTCACATATAAGCTACAGCATTCATTCAATGAATAGTCATTTATGCAGCATGCATGTTAGCAATTCCGCTGTGTTTTTCTGAACATCAAAACTTTGGCAGTTGTATTGAGAATCTTGGCAGATTTACAAAAGTGTTAACACTCATTTTCAGAGCCTAGTTTTTCTTTTTGTTGTTTTCATTCTTTTTTTTCTTGAAACCCATATTTTCAACAGGTTCACAGGATTTCCAATCCAAATGGCAAAGTGAATATCTGCCACTAGGGCTCAGCTCCAACCACGGTTCATGCTAAAATCAGCAGTTTTTTTTTCTTCTTCTAGTCATTTATAAGCTACTGTTTGGTTGGTAATCATATTTGGGATTTTATAATGTCAATGTTTTATTACATTGCCATTGTCCCTACATGTTTCCTTAAGATTTTAAATGTACACAATTAAATTGTCTGGTTTTATTCATTCTTAAATTTATCTTAATTGCTGTTTTCAAGAAAGGCTGTAAAACAAAACAAAAAACAAGAATAAAATAACCAACCTGATCTGATAAGGTCAGCTGTAGATTTTATTTTACTATGTAGAAAAGGATCAACTTCTTCCCCATGAGTAAATTACTTGTAAAAGAAACTAATCATTAAAAACCAGAACCAAAACAGATTCTCTAAGACTCAGGCATGCCAGACTAACAGTATTTCCTTTCTTAAAAATGTTATTATACTGATAGCTCAAGACAAAACTATAGCGTGTGCCTTGATTTTAGCAAGGCATTCACAATCTCTCATATGATTTTTGTGCATAAAATTCCCAAATCCTAGTTCCAGTAGGAAGTTCTTGCTCTGGAAGGTTTCCAGCAAATTGTTGCCAAGTTTTGTAGGGTCCAGGCCATATACAATAATCTTCGATAAGAGGACCAGGAAATTGATAATGCCAGTAATCCTGACAGTCATACCTAGTAACATCTGACAGTGACATGAGATGGGCAGGTCTGCAGAGCAGAGCTGGACCTGCCAGAAGTCACTTCATTGATATTCCATCTCTCTGCTTTAGAATTCGTGATTATGCAAAATTTGAGGGAATGTGGAGTCTTCTGTTTCCCCACCACACTCTACCTAATGGTTTAATGATGGAAGTGAACCAGAAATTAATGTTTCTAGGCAGTCTTGAAACTATTTCTAATGAGATGGATATTGTTAGATTAGAGGGGGACCACGCAGTAAATTTTTTCTTCAGAAATTTATTTAGTTCGCAATGAACCAATTTAAACATTTTGTTGGGAATGAGGAAGGACCACAGCCTTTGAACTGCATTCACAAAAATAAA